>NIJG01000151.1:378095-424738 GCA_002201625.1 Euglossa dilemma
CGCAACCACAAGACGACTCCAGTCGTTTCGTGCCGGCAGCGAAGATACATGTGGAGACAATCATATAATATAACAAGTAATATAACAAAATATTGTCACAAACGTATGATCAACTAATTCCAAAAGCACTTCTCACGTACGATTCAATTTCTGAAATGAAAAACTTGAAATTTTGAAAAAAATCGAAAATATCGTAACAGTATATTACAGTTGGTGTTCAGATAAAGGAATTAGTCTCCATTTCAGTGACGGGCACCTTTATTGAGTGTATGAATAAGAAAGTCGAGGGTCAAACCGATCGAGAACTTTACAACCTTCTGTGAGGGACGAACGGCTATGTCATTAACTTCATCTATCCAATGATAGCATGAGTATAAGCAGGTATTCCGGGCGTAAATCCGCTGAACAGTACTGGCAATAGACACCTTAATTCGCGTGTTGAATATTAAAGTAGAGCGTCAAGCTGTTTGAGTGCGTTGCCAATTTGTATAAAGTCGAACATTTTATTGGAGACCTTACACTCCGAAAGCCTAACCAGCTGTATCTATGGTATAACTCCGTGTTCAGAAGAACAAATTTGTAGACCTTTTAGCGACGCGCACCTTAATTTCATGTATGGGTAAGAATATCGTGTGTCCAACCGGTCAAAGACGACACCATCTTCTGTGGGAGACGAACGACTACATCATTATCTTCCCCTATACAGTGGTTCGGGAAGGCAAACTAGGTATTCCTGCAGAAAGTCTGCTAACGAGTTTTGGCCATAGACACCTTAATTCGTGGTTTTTATATTACAGTAGAGCCTGAAACCGTTTGAGAGGGTTGCCAATTTGTATATGGTCAAACTTAGCTTCCGCGAACGTCGCCGGACTCATCGAGAGTATAAGTTAGGTTTCATAGAAAAGAATTAATATTCATTTCAGTGACAGCCACCATAACCTCATGTACGAATCAGAAGATCGAGAGTCAAGCCGTTCGTGCACAATACCACCTTCTTTGAGAATCGGATGGCTATATTAATAGCATCACCCATTCGGTGATTCCGGGAGCCAAACCAGGTACTCCGGGAGTAAGCCTGCTGAACAGTACAGGCAATAGAAACGTTAATTCATGGTCTGACTATTAATGTAGAGCGTCCGACCGTTCGAGAACGTTACCAACTGGTATAAAGTCAAATGCTTTATCAAATACCTTATCATCCAAGATCCAACGCCGAATTAGCGATTGTCTATCTTAGTGTACAACCAAACAGATTTGTACATATATTACCAAAAGGTCAGCATCATTGCATGCATGAGTAGGGAAATCCAGGGTAAATCCTTTCCAGAACAGTACAATCTTTATATAGAACCGGACGGCTAAGTCAGTAGCTTCACCTACCATGTTATTCTGAGCGTAAAACCAGGTTTTCCGGTAATAACTCCGCTGAACAGTATTGGCAATAGACACATTAACTCTGTAAGAATATTATAGCCGGCCATCAAGTCGCTGTAGAATACTACCTATTCGTTTAGGGTTAAATCTCTCGCAGAATGCCTTACACTCCGAAAAACAGACAGGCAGTTTCGAGAATATAACAAAGTGTTCAGAGGTACGATCTAGCATATACTTTTGTGACGAGCACATTAATTTCATTCGTGAATTGAATGATCGCGGGTCTAATCGCACCAGAGCGTTACCACCTTCTGTGAGAGACAAACGGCTTTATCTATAGCTTCATCCATCCTGTGATTAGGAGAGTCAAACCAGGAATCTTGGGTGCAAGTCCGCTGAAGAGTTATGGCAATACTCACCTTAATTCACGGTTCGAATATTACAGTGGAGCGTCAAACCATTTTAGAGCGTTACCAATTGGCGTAATATAAAACGCTTTACCGAAGGTGCAACCGCCGCGAATATCACCTGCATTATCGAAAATATAACTTCGTGTTCAGAGGTCAAATTAGAATACATTTTAGTGACGAGCACCTTCGTTTCATGTATGAATTAGAAGGTCGAGTGTTAAACCGTTCGAGAACCTTGCCTCCTTCTGTCAGATTCGAACGACTACGTCAAAGCTTCACCTATCCAGTGATTCGGAGAGTCAAACCAGGTATTCCGGGAGTAAATGCGCTGAACAGTATTGGCAATACACACGTTAATTCACGGTACCAAATTAGAGTAGAGAGTCAAGCCGTAAGAGAGCATTCCCAATTAGTATAAATTCATTAATCTTACCCAACACCTTTCCTTCTGAGAACCCGCGATTGCCTTGCCTAGTTTTTACAGAATGCAATGAGTAGACATTTTAGCAGGCGGACATCTTATTTTCGTGTATGAATAGGAGGATGGAGGGTCAAACCGCTTGAGAAAATTACCACCTTTTTTGATAGTCGCACAGCTAAGCCAATAGCTTCATCTATCATGTGATTCCTAGAGCCAAACAAGGTATTCCTGGCGTATATCCCCTGAATAGTATTGGCAATAGATACCGTAATGCACGCCACGGGTATTAAAGTAGGGTGGCAAATCGTCGGAGAACATTGCCAATTGCTATAATGTCATTCTTTTAGCCGAGTACATTATCTTCCGAGAACCTAATCCGCTGGACGAAGTGCCTTGCCTAGTGTTCACGGATGCAAATTAGAAGACATTTCAGCAGACGGACACCTTATTTTCATGTATGAATTTCAAGATTGAAAGTCAAACCTTTAGGAACGTGTCGACCACTTTTGACTGTCGTTAAGTCAATAGCTTCACCTATCCTGTGATTCCGAAAGTCAAACCAGGTATTCCGGGAGCACATCCGCTGGACATTATTGGCAATAGACAGCTTAGTTCACGGTACGAATATGAAGGTAGAGCGTCAGACGGTTATAGAGCTTCATATTTTAATTTAGGGTCAAACTTTCAACCGAAGGCCATATCTTCCGAGAAGCCCAACACGCTGAAGCAAGTGTCTTGCTCAGTGTTCAAGGAAACAAATTAGTAACATTTACTCCCGGAATACACGGTTTGCCTCTTCGAATATTGAAATACGACAAGCTATGGACTTAGCCGTACGTCTCTCAAAGAAGATGGTAACGTTCTCGAATGGTTTGATCCTCGATCTTATAAATAATACATGATATTATGGTGCCCATAAATAAAATGTATACTATTGTGTTACTCTGAACACAAATTAATACTCTCGATATGGAGGTTTATTTTCTCGGCAGGTATGCCTTTCGGTAAAAGGTTTAACTGTATACAAGTAAGTAACGCTCTTAAACGGTATGTCGGTCTGCTTTAATATTGATTCCGAGAATTGAGGAGTCTATTGCCAGTACGGTACGGGGCACTTACTCCTAGATTACCTGTTTTGACTCTCGGAATCGCAGGATAGGTGAAGGAATTGATCTAGCCGATCGTCTCCCACAGAAGGTGGTATCGTTCACGAGCGGATTGACATTCGATATTCGAATTCATTTATGAAATTATGGTTCTCGCCACTAAAGTGTATACTAGTCCGTTCGTCTGAATACGGTTATATGCTCTCGATACAGCGGGTTAATTTTTCGGTGGGCATGACCTTCGGCAATTCGTTTGACTTAATAGCAATTGGTAACGTTCTCAAACAGTTTGACGGTCTACGCTAATATACAAGCTGTGAATTAAGCTATCTATTGCCAATACTATTCAGCGGACGTACTCCCAGATTACCTGAGATGACTCTCGGAATCACAGGATATATGGAGTTATTGACTTACCCGTTCGACTGTCAATGACGGTGTTAATGTTCACGAACGGTTTCACCATAGATTTTGTAATTCATGCATGAACATAAGGTACCCATCACTGAAATGAATATTAATTTCTTTCTCTGAAGACGTGGTTGTACTTTCGATGCAGCTGGTTAATTTTTCGGAGGATTTGGGCTTCGACAATGTGTTTGATTTTATACCAATTGGCATCGCATTAAAACTGTACGTCGCTGCACTTTAATATGCAGACCGTGAATTATGAAGTATATTGCCAATAATGTTCAGTGGACTCTCAGAATAACACGAATAGGTGAAACGATTGCAACAGCAGTACGACTCACAAAGAAGGTCGCCACGATCTCTAACGGATTGATTAACAATCTCCTTATTCATCCATTAGATTAAGGTGCCCGTCACGAGAATGGACTCAAATTTTCATGTTTGAAAACGTAGTTATGCCCACCATACACCGGGTTTGGTAATCGCTTGGTAAGGCCTTGCGAAAATGTTTGACACCATAACAATATGTAATGTTCTATTGATGTTCGTTTCATTGACGCTCTACTTTTATATTCATACCGTGAAGGAATCTGTTCATTGGAAATACAGCACTGCGGATTGACTTCCGGATTATCTGGCCCGACCCTCGGAACTGCATGATAATTGTATTTACTGACTAAACCACTCGACTCTCAAGGAAGGTGGTATCGTTCCCGAAAGGATTTATATTCGATCTACCAATTCACACATGTAACTAAGGTTCCGGTCATTAAAATGTATACTAATTTGTTTCTCCGAACACGAAGTTATACTCTCGATACGGCGGCATATTTTCCCGGAAGGCAATGCTTTCTGTAAAACGTTCCACTCCATACCATTTCGTAAGGATCTACTAGAGTTTGCGTCCGTACTTTAATATTTATAGCGTCAAATAGGGTGTCTAGTGCCATACGGTAATGCAAATTTATGGCCGGAATTACTGGTTTGACTCTCGGAATCGCATGATAGTTGATTCTATAGACTTAGCCGCTCACCTCTCAAGGATGTTTGTTTCGTTCTCCAACGGCTTGACCCTCGATCTTCTAATTCATACATTAAATTGAAATACCCGTCACTATAATGTATAGTAATTTGTTACTTTGAACACGATGTTATACTCCCGATATAGTGGGTTAGGCTCTCGGTGGATAAGGCCTTCAGTAGAACGTTTGACTTTATACCAATTGGTATTGATCTCAAAAATATTGACGCTCTACTTTAACATTCAAACCGTGAACTGAGGTGTCTATTGCTCATACTGTTTAGCGGATTTACTCTGGCTATACCTGTTTGATGCTCGGAATCGCAGGAACTGTGAAGATATCGACTTATTCATTCGTCTCTCATAGAAGTTGGCATCGATCTCGACCGGTTTGAGCCTCGACCTTCTAATTCATACATGAAGTTTAGGTGCCCGTGTCAGATATCCAGGCTTGTTTCTTTCCACGTACACGAAGTTATACTCTCGATGAAGCCGCTGAGATTCGCGGACGATAACGCCTTCGGTTAACGTTTGTCTTTATACCAACTGGTAACGGTCTGAAACATTTTGACCTTCTACTTTAATGTTCAAACCGTGAACAAAGGTGTTTGCTGCCAAAATTGCTCAGCGTGTTTGCTCCTGGAATGCCTGGTTTAACTCTCGGTATCGCAGGATCTGTGAAGATATCGACTTATCGGTTCGTCTCTCTCAGAAGTTGGCAACGATATCGACCGGTTTGACCCTCGACCTTCTAATCCATACATGAGGTCAAGGTCCCCTTGTCAGAAATCGAGACTAATTCCTTTCGCTGAACACGAAGTTATACTCTTGATGAAGCCGCTGAGATTCGCGGAAGATAACGCCATCGGTAAATGTTTGACTTGATACCAATTTGTAACGCACTCAAGCGGTATGACGCTCAACTTTAATATCCATACAATGAATTAGTGTGCCTATTGCCAATACTTTTCAACGGATTTTTTACCAGAATACCTTCTTTGACTCTCGTAATCACGGGATAGGTGAAGCTACTGGTTTATACGTTCGATTCTCAGAGACGGTGGCAACTTTCTCGAACGTTTTAACCCCGATCTCTGTAATTCATTCGAGAAATTAAGGTGCCCGTCACTAAAATGCATACTAATTTACTTCGGCCATCACGATGTTATACTCTCGATACAGCGGGTTATATTCACCGCAAATAATGCTTTCGACAAAAGGTTTGACCTCGTACATATTGGTAACGATCTCAAATAGCTTACTAATCTACTTTAATATTCAAGCCCTAAAATAATGTGTCTAATGCCAAGAATGTTTTGTGGATTTTCACCCGGAATACCTTCCTTGACTCGCAGTATCAAATTTTAGATGAAGATATTGACTTAGTGGCGCAACACACAAAAGAGGTGGTAACGTTATCAAACGGCATGACGATCGATCTTCTTTTTCATATTCGAAATTGAGCTGGCCGTCACTGACCTGTAAACAAGTTTGTTCGTCTAAGCAAGACGTTATACTCACGATACAGCAAGATAAGCTTCGGAGGGTGAGGTGTCTGTTAAAATTTTGACTTTAAACCAATTTGTAACCTTCCCAGACGGATAAACGCTCTACATTAATAATCATTCAGTGCGTTACGGTGTCTGCTGCCAATACTTTTCAGCGCATTTACTCCGGGAGTACCTGATTTGATTCTCCGATTCACAAGATACGTGGAGCAATTGACCTAGCCGTTCTGCTGGCAAAGAAGGTGGTTTCGATGTCTAACGGATCAACTCTCGATGTTCTAATTCATACATGAAATTAAGTAACCCGTCACTCAAAAGTATAATAAATTGCTTATCTGAACACGACGACGTATCCTCGTCACAACGCGTTAGCTTCTCGAAATTGAAGGCCTTCGTTAAAAGGTTTGACTCTGTTACTGTACGTAACGTTCTCCGACGGTTTAACTCTCCACTTCATTACTCATTCCGTGAATTGAGGTGTCTATTGCCACAACTGTTCAACGTATTTACTTCTGAGATACATGGTTTGACTCTCGGAATAATAGGATAGGAGAATCTGTTAGATTTACTGTGCAACTCTCAGAAATGGTGGTCACGATGTGCGCCTGTTTGTCCATCGACCTTCTAATTTATAGATGCAATGAAGGTGCCCGTCCCTTAAATGTATACTATTGTTCTTCCCTGAACACGAAGTTATACTCTCGATGAAGGGGGCGAGGATCACGGCAGGCAAGGCCTTCAGTATAACGTTTGACTTTACACCAATTGTTAACGGTCTCAAACGGTTTGACGAGCTACTGCAATATTAAACCATGATTTAATGCATATACCGACAATACTATTTACTACCCGAATAACTGCTTTAGCTTTCGGAATCACAGGATAGCAGAACCTATTGTCATAGCCGTACGACTCTCGGCAAGCGTGGTAAAGCTCTGGAACGGTTTGATGCTCGATCTTCTATGTCATGCACGAAATTATGGTGCCCAGCGCTAATATGTATAGTAATGTGTATGTCTGAACACGAAGTTATATTTTTGATACAGCGGGCTAATTTCTCGGAAGGAAAGGCCTTCGGTAAAATGTTTGACTCCATGCCAATAAGAAACGATCTACAACGGTTTTACTCTGTATGTTAATATTTATACCTTGAAATAGGGTGGCCATACTGAAGAGCGTATTTACTCGCAGAATACCAGGTTTGACTCTCGGATTCACAAGAAAATATGAAGCTATTAACTCAGACGCTCTAGTGTCAAAGAAGTTGGCAACATTCTCGAACGTTTTGACACAGGATCTTTTAATTGATACTTGTAATTACGGTGCCCGTGACTATAGTGTATACTAATTTATATCACTGATCACGAAGCTATACCGTCGATACAGCGGATTTGGTACCCGGAGGGTAAGGTCTTCGGTAAACGGTTTGACATTATACCATCTGGTCTCGTTCTCAACCGGTTTCAAGCTCTACTGCAATATTGGTACCGTGAAATCACGTGTCCATTGCCAATAGTGTACATAGGATTGACACCAGATATACGTAGTGTGATTCTCTGAAATACAGGATGGGTGAAGTTATTGACTCTGCTGTTGGACTTTCAATGATGGTGGTAACGTTCATGGAAGTTTCGACGCTAGATCTTCTAATTCATATATCAAATTAAGGTGTCAGTCACTAAAATGAATACTAATTTTGTATCTCTGCACACGGAGTTATATTCTTGATACAGCGGGTTAGGTTCTCGGAGGGTAAAGTCTACAGTAAAACTATTGACATTATACTAATGGGCCATACCAATGGGACTCCCGGTATGCCTGGTTTGCCAATCGGAATTACAGGATACGAGGAGCTATTAACTTATGCGATCGTCTCTCAATGAAGGTTGGATTGCACTCGAAGTGCTTGTCTGTCGATTTTTCGATTACTACATGAAAATAAGACGGCCATCTGCGAAAATGACGGATAATTTGCATTCGTTTACACTAAGTGTGACACTCGCTACTGCGGGTGAGGTTCTTGATAGGTAAGGCATCCGGTAAAATGTTTGAATTTACACCATTACGTAATGCGGTCCAACGGTTTGACGCTACAAATTAATATTCATACCGTGAATTATGGTGTCACTTGCCAATACTTGTCATGCGGATTTACTCCTGGAATACCAGGCAGGTTTGACTCACAGAATTACAGGATATATGAAGCTCTTGACACAGCAGTTTGAATCTCAAAAACGCTGGTTACGTGCTCGAAAAGTTTGACTCTCGATTTTGCTACTCGTATATGAAAATAGCGTGCCCGATTTCTGACATGTCTATCAATTTCTTTTCCTGCACAATAAGCATGACACACCCTGCTTCTCGGGTGGTAAAGCCTTCGGCAAACCGAATGACTTTCCACCAATTGGTACCGTTCCCAAACGGTTTGAAGCTCTACTATAATACTTAAACCGAGAAATAAGGTGCCTATTACCTAAACCATTCAGCGGATTTACTTCCGCTGTTCATATCTGACACTCGGAATGTCAGGATATGTGCGGCTATTGACATAGCCGTTAGTCTCTCACAGAAGGTGGCAATGTTCACGAGCGGTTTGCCCCTCGGTCTTTTAATTCATACACGAAGATATGGTGCCCATTCCTGACATGAATACCAATTTCTTTCTCCGAGTTCGAAGTTATACTCTCCATGCAGCAGGTCATGTTCTCGGATGGTACGGACTTCGGTAAAATGTTAGTCTCTATACCGATTGGTAACGGTCTGACGTTAATATTCACTCTGTACGTTAATATTGTTACCGAGAATTAAGGTCTCTATTGTCATTACTGTTCAGCGGATTTACTCACCAAGTACGGTATCGCTCGCGGAATAGCAACATAGGTAAAGCTATTGACTTCGCCGTTGAATTCTCAGAGATGGTGTTATCGTTCCCGAACGGTTTGTCTGTCGATTTTTCTATTCATACATAAATATAGGGCTACCGTCTGCTAAAATGTCTACTAATTTGCTTCAGTGAACACTAGGCAACACAACCGGTGCACCGGGATTGATTCTCGTAAGGTAATGTAATTGTCAAAAAGGCTGAATTTATACCATTTGGTAATGTTCTCCAACTGCTAAACACTGAACTTTAATTTTCATACCGCGAGATAAGTTGTCTATTGCCGACGTTGTTCATCGGATAAACTTCCGGAATGCCTTGCTTGACTACCAAAATAACAGGATAGGTGCAGCTATTGACCTAGCCGATCGACTCTCAAGGAGGGTGGTAACAATCTCGATCGGTTTGTCCCTTGATGATTATATTTATACATAAAAAGACCGTTTCCGTCCGCTAAAATATCTGCTAATTTGTTCCCATGTACAATGAGCGAGACATTCGCTACAGCGTGTTGGGTTCTAGGAAGGAAAGGCATTCGGTAAAAGGAATGACTTAATACGAATTGGTAATGTCTGCCGACAGTTCGACATACTACTTTAATATTCAAACAGTGAATTAAGATGTCAATTGACAAACCTCTTCAGTAGACTCCCTATCGGATTACCTGGTTTGATTCTCGGCATCACAGGGTTGGTGAAGCTATTGACCTCGCCGTTCGTCCCTCACACAGGTGGTAACGTTATCGAACGGTATGACCCTCTATTTTCTAATTCAGACACGACGATAAGGGGCCCATCGCAGAAATGAACACTAATTTCTGTCTTTGAACTCGAAGTTATATTCACGATACAGCGGGTTCGGCTTTCGGAGTGTAAGGTCTTCCGTAAAACGGTTGACCTTGTACGAATAGTAATGATGTCAAGCAATTTGACGCTTCAGGTTAATATTCAAACCGTGAAGTAGGGTTTCTATAGCCAATAATGTTCAGCGGATATACTACCGGGATAGATGGCGTGGCTTTCGGAATCACAGGATAAGTAAAGATATTGAAACAGATGTGCGACTCCCAAAAACGTTGGGCACATTCTCAAAGGGTATGATTCCCTATCTTCATGTTCAAACATGAAAGTATGGTTCCCGTCAGTAATAATTATACTAATTTGTTCCTCTGAACACGATGTTATACTATCGATACAGCTGGCTAGTTTTTCGGCGGGTAAGGCATTCTGTAAGAAGTTTGACCACACACCAACAGGTAATGTTCTGCAACGGCTTGACGGCCTGCTTTAATATTTAAACTGTGAATAAANAAATGTACACTAATTTCTGTCTTTGAACTCGAAGTTATATTCTCGATACAGCTGGCTAGTTTTTCGGCGGGGAAGGCATTCTGTAAGAAGTTTGACCACACACCAACAGGTAATGTTCTGCAACAGCTTGACGGCCTGCTTCAATATTCAAATTGTGAGTAACGGTGTCTATTGCCAGTACAGTGCAGTGGACTCCCACCGGGAATACCTGTTTTAACTTCGGAATCGCATGATAGGTGATGGTATTGACTTAGCCGTTCGTCTCCTACAGATGATGGTAACGGTCTCGATCGGTTTGACACTCGATCTTCTTATTCATACATGAAGTTAAATTGCCCGTCACTGAAATGAATACTAATTTCACTCTCGAAACACGAACTTATTCTTTGAGTGATGCCGGTGATGTTCGCAGAAGGTTAGGTATGCGGAAAACATTTGACTTCGTAGAAATTGGGAAAGTTCTCAAGCGGTTAGCCAGTCTGCATTAATATTCAATCCGTGAATTCATGTGCTTATTGCCAAAACAGTTCCGCGGATTTTACCCGGCATACCTGGTTCATGTTACGGAATCACATGATAGGCGTAAGTATTGGCATAGCCGTTGGACCCTCAAACAAAATGGTACCGTTCTCGAAGGGCCTTACTCATGATTCTTATATTTATACATGAAACTGTGATGTACGTCATCTAATATGTGGACAAATTTGTTCCCGAGGACAATAAGCAAAACACTCGACACAGCGTTTTGGTTTCTCGGAGGGTAAGGTGTTCGTTAAAACGAATGACGTTATACCAATTGCTAACGTTCTCAATCTGCTTGACGCTCCGCTCTAATGCATCAACTGAAATGAACACTAATTTCATTCTCTGAATAAGAACTCATTTTTTCGGTGAAGCCAGTGATATTCGCAGAAGGTAAGGCCGTCAGTAAAGCTATTGACTTCATACCGAATGGTTACGATCTCACATGGTTTGATACTCTACTTTAATATTCAAACCGTGAAGTAAGGTGTCCATTGGCAATACTCTTCAGCGTATTTACACCAGGAATACCTGGTTTGACCCTCCGAATCACAGGATGGCTGTAGCTATTGACTTAGGCGATCGTCTCTCGCAGAAGGTGATAACATTCTCGAACGGTTTGGCACTCGATCCATTAATTCATGTATGAAGTTAAAGTACAGATCTCTTAAATGTATACTAGTTCGTACCACTGACTACGGCATTATGCTCCCGGTACAGGGTGTCAGTTTATCGGAGGATAAGTCAACCTGTTAAAAGTTTAACCCTACACGAATAGGTAATATTCTGCAACGGGTTGACGGCCTGCTTTAATATTCACAACGTGAATTATGCTGCCTGTCGCCAATACTATTCAGTGGATTTACTCCAGGAATACCTGGCACGATTCTCGGAAACACAGGCTATGTGATGCTATTGACTTAGCTGTTCGAATATCATAAAATGTGGTAACGGTCTCGAAAGGATTGAATCTCGATCTTCTAATTTATACATGAAGTTAAGGTGCCATTACTATAATTCAAACTAGTATGTTTCTCTGAACACTAACTTATACCCATGATACAGCGGGTTAGCTTCTCGGACGGTAAGGCTTACGGTAAAACGTATGACACTATACAAACTGGTAACGTCCTCCAACGTTTTGACGTTCTACTTTGATATATAAACTGTTAATTTATGTGTCCATTACCAATACTGTTCAGCGGATATTCTCCAGATATATTTGGTTTTATTTTTGGAATAACAGGATAGGTGAAGCTATTGACTTAGCAGTGCGAATCTCAAAGAAGGTGGCAACGTTCTCGACCGGCTTGACTCTCGGTCTTCTAATTCATACATAAAGTTAAGGTGCCCGTCACTAAAATGCATGATCACATGCTTCGCTGACCACTAAGCTATACTCTCGATTCAGCGAGTTACCCTCTCCGTAGGTACGACCGTCGACGAAAAGTTAGGCTCTATGCCGATAGGTAACGTTGTGCAACTGTGTGACTCTGTACTATAATATTTATACCATGAAATTGCGTGTCTAATTCCAATTCTGCACAGCGCGTTTGGACTCCGAGTACCTAGTGTGGCTCTTAGAATCTCAGGATATGTGAAGCTGGAAGCAGCCGTTCGACTCACAAGAAGGTGGTAACGTTCTCGAAAGGATTCTCGATTTTGGTATTCATGTATGAAGATATGGTGTGGGTCACTACAATTTATACTAATTTTGTATCTCCGAACACGAAATTACACTCTCGATACAGCGGGTTAGGTGCCCGGTGGGCAAGGTTTTCCGTAAAACATTTGTCATGATACCAATGGATAACGTTCAACTAGGGTTAGACTCTGTACCGTAATATTCAAACTGTGAATTAAGGTGTCCAATGCAAATAGTGTACGGCGGAATAACCTCCGGAGTACCTGGTTCGACTACAGGAATGACAGGACAGGAGAAGCTAATTACTTAGCCGTTCGTCTCTCGAGGAAGGTGGGATCACTCTCGATCGGTTTGACTGTCCATTTTTCGGTTTCTACATGAAAATAAGACGTCCGTCTGATGAAATGACTGCTAATTTGTTTCCGTTTACACTAAGCAACACACTCGCTGCAGCGGGCCATGTTCTCGGCGGGAATGGTAATAGGTGAAACGTTTGACTTTATACCAGATGATAACTTTTCCAATCGGTATCACGCTGTACTTTAGTATTCAGTCCGTGAATTAAGGTGTCCATTGTCAATAGTGTACAGTGGTTAGACAACCAGAATACCTGGTTTCACTCACGGAATAACAAGATAGGTGCAGCTATTGGCTTAGTCGTTCTACTCTCAAAGAGGGTGGTAACGTTCTCGCGCGGATTCACCCTCGATCTTCTAATTCATACGTGAAATAAAGGCGACCGTCACTAATATGTGTACCATTTTATTTTCCCGGGCACGAAGTGATACTATCGATACAGCGGGTTAGGGCCTCGGAGGGTAAGACCATCGGTAAAAAGTTGGACTACGTAGAAATAGGTAACTTTGCACTCGGTTTGACTCCATTCTTTAATATTTATACTGTCAATTGCCAGTACAGTTCAGCGGATTCACTTCCGCAATACCTGGTTTGTCTCTCGGAATCACAGGATATGTGGAGCTATTCACTTGGCCGCTCGTCTCGCACTGAAGGTGGCAACGTTCTCGATCGGTTAGTGCATCAATTTTTTAATTCACAAATGAATTTGGGGTGCAGTCACTAAAATGAATTCGAATGTGTTTCTCAGAACAAGAAGTTATACTTCCGGTACGGTGGATTATCTGCCCCAACAGTAAGGCTTTCCGTAAAATGTCAGACTCTATACCATTAGGCAACGCTCTACAGCGGTTTGACGGTCTGCCTTAACATTCAGACCGAGAATTGAGGCGTCTATTGCCAATAATACGCCAAGAATCCTGGTTTAACTCTTGCAAACACAGGGTATGTAATGCTATTGACTTAGCTGTCCGAATATCACAGAAGGTTGTAACGTTCTCGAACGGTATGACTATCGATCTTTTAATTCATATACGACGTTCAGTTGCCCGTCAATGAAATGAATACTAATTTTTCCCTGAGCACGAAGTTATTCTCTGGGTACGGCGGAATAGTTTTTTGGACGGTAGGGCATTCTGCACGAATTTTGTCCCTACACATATACGTAGTGTTATACAAATGCCTGACAGCCTGCTCTAATATACGAACAGTGAAATCTAGTGTGCATTGCCAATTCTGTACAGCGTATTTACTCCCAGATTATCTGGTTTGACTTTCGGAATCACAGGATTTGTGAAGTTATTGATTTAGCTGTGCAACGCTCAAGGGAGGTGGTAACGTTCTCAAACGCTTTGACACTCGATGTTGATATTTATAGACATGAATGTCGTCTTCGTTCGCTAACATGTCCACAAATTTGATACCGTGAACAATAAGCGAGACACTCGCTAAAGCGTGTTAGGTTCTCGGGAGGAAAGTGGTTCGTTAAAAAGAATAGCTTCATACGAATTGGTAATGTTCGCCATCGGCCTGAGTCTCCTGTTTAATATTCTTACACTGCATTAAGGTGTCTATTGCCCGTACTATCATATGATTTAATCCTCGAATACCTGGTTTGACTCTCAGAATCACAGGATGGGTGAAACTATTGACGTAGCCGATCGATGCTCAAATTTGATGGAAACGTTCTCGAACGGTTTGACGCACGATATTCTTATTCATAATGAAATTAAGCACTCCGTCACTAGAATTTTTACTAATTTGATCCTCTGAACACGATTTTATAATCCCGAAACGGCGGGTTAGATTCTCCGAAGGAAAGGCCTTCGGTAAAGTGCTTGATTTTATACATTATTATTTTATTACTTTATTTTTGGCGATGCTCCCAAACGGTTTGACGCTACTTTACTATTCAAACCCTGAAATATGTTTCCTATTGCCAATACAGCTCAGCGGACATACTCCCGGAATAACTCGTTTGACCCTAGGAATCACAACTGTGATATTCATGCCGTGAATTAAGGTATCCATTGCCGATATTGTTCAGAGGACTTCCACCTCGAATACCAAGCTTGACTCTGAAGAATCACAGAATAGGTTAAACTATTGACTCAGCCAGTCGTCTCTCGAAGATGGTGGACACGTTCTCGAACGTTTGGACACTCGGTCCTCTTATTCATACATGAAGCTAAGGTGACCGTCACTCCAGTTTATACTAATTTGTTTCCGTTAACACTTAGCAACATACTAGCTGCGGCGCTCTATCTTCTCGTATGTTAAGACCTTCATTTAAAAGTATGACTCCATAACTGACGTAATGTTCCCCACGGTTTGACTCTCTACATTACTATTCATACTCAGGAAAGGGTGTCTATTGCTAAAACTGTTCAGCGTATTTACTCCCGAAATACGTGGTTTGACTCCTGGAATTACAGGGTATATGTAGCAGTTATTGACTAAGGATTAACTCTCGATCTTGCTGTTTATACAAGCAAATGTGGTGCCCGTCTGCTAACATGTCTACACATTCGTTTACGTGAACAATAAGCGAGGCACTCGCTACAGCGGGTTAGCTTCTCTGGCGGTAAGGTTTTCGGTAAAACGTTTGACTTTATAGCAATAGGTAACGTTCTCATACGGGCCCACGCTCTACTTTAAAATTAAAACTGTCAGTGAAGATGTCGAATGCCAATGCTATTCAGTGGATTTACTCTCGGAATTCCCGGTTCGACTCTCGGAATCCCAGGATATGTTAAGCTATTCATATAGCAATCCGTATCACACAGAAGGCGGCAAGGTTCCGGAGCGGTTTGACCCTCGAACCTTGAGAATCTTAAACGAAGTTAAGTTGCCAGTCCTAAAATGAATACTAATTCCCATCTCGGATCACGAACTTATACTCTCGATGAAGCTGATGAGGTTCGCGGAAGGTAAGGTCGTCCGTGAAAGATTTGAATCTATATGAATAGGTAAAGCTCTACAATGGTTTGATGCTCTGCTGTAATATTCATTCCGTGAAATAAGCTGTATATTGACAAAACTGTTCAGAGCATGGACTCCCGGAGTGCCCGGTTTGTCTGTCAGAAGAACAGGATATGTGAAGCGATTGGCTTAGCTGCTCGACTCTCCAAGAAGGTGGTAACTGGCTCGAAAGGTTTGACAACCGATCTTCTAATTCATTCATGAACGTGAGGTTCCCGTCTCTAAACTGTATACTAACATGCTTCTCTGAAGTTATACTCCTGATGCAGCGGGTTATGTTCTCCGAAGGTAAGACATTTTGTAAAAGGAATGAAT
Organism: Euglossa dilemma; assembly: GCA_002201625.1. Taxonomy (NCBI): domain Eukaryota; kingdom Metazoa; phylum Arthropoda; class Insecta; order Hymenoptera; family Apidae; genus Euglossa; species Euglossa dilemma. Next base: position 394,356 of record NIJG01000151.1, read on the forward strand.
TATACGAATTGGAAGCGATCTCAAACAGTTTGACTGCAAACCTTAATATTCAAACCATGAATTATGGTGTTTATTGGGAATACAGTTCAAAGGATTTACTCCAGCAATACTTGGTTCGACTCTCCGAATCACTGTAAAGGTGAAGCTATTGGCTTCACTGTTCGAATCTCAAAGAAGGTGGTATCGTCCTCGAACTGCCTGACAGTAGATCTTCCATTTCATTCATAAATTAAGTTGCCCGTGTGTAAAATTCATTCTAATTTGTGTGTGTGATCACATAGTTATACTCGTTACACAACGGGAAATTTCTCAGATGGTAAGGTCTTCGGTAAAACGCTTGGCTTTATACCAACTGGTAACGATCCCAAGCGGTTTCACGTTCTACTTTAATATTGAAATCGTAAATTAAGGTGTCCATTGCCCATTCTGTTCAGCGGATGTACTTGTGATATACTGAGTTTGACTCTCGGAACCACAGGATAGCCGAAGATATTGTGATAGTCGTGCGATTTCACAAAGATGGTGGTAACGTTCTGGAACGGCTTGCCTCTGGATCTTCTCATGCATACATGAAATTAAGGTGTCCGTCACTACTATGAATACTAATTTTGTATCTCTGGACACGAAATCTCTGTATCTCTGTACTCTCGATACAGATGCGTATGTTCTCGAAGGGTAAGGCCTTCCGTAAGGCTTTTGTCATAATACGAATAGGTAACGTACTACAAGGGTTACACTCTATCCTTTAACATTCAAACCGTGAATTATGGTGTCCATTGCCAACATTGTACGGCGGAATGTCTCCTGGAATACCTGGTTTGTCTATCGGAAAAGCAGGACAGGCGAAACTAGTGACTTAGCCGTTCGATACATAAGAAAGTATGGACTGCTCTCGAACGGTTTGATTGTACATTTAGCTAATCATAACTGAAAAAATCAGTGCGTCTGCTAAAAAGTCATTAATTTCTTTATGCGTATTGGTAATGTTCTCCGTCGGTTTGACTCTCTAAATTCATATTCATACAGATGGTGGCAACGTTCGCGAACGGTTTGAAACTCGATCTTCCAATTCATACACAAAGTTAAGGTGCCCGTCACTACAATGTTTAGTAATCTGTTCCTCTGAACACGATGTAATACTCTCGATATAATGCGTTAGGCTTTCGGACGGTAAGGGATTCAGTAAAACGTTTCACTTTATTCAAATTGACAACGATCGCAAACGGACTGGCTCGGTACCATAATATTACACCTTGAAATAGGGTGTCTAATGCCAATTCTGTTCAGCGGATTTACTCCAGGAATACCTGGTTTGACTCATGGAATAACAGGATAGGTGGTGCTATTGACTTAACTGTTCAGCTCTCAGTGATGGTGGTAACGATCCCGAAGGGTAAACAATCGTTCATCTAATTCATTCATGAAGTTAAGGTGCACGTATCTAAAATTCCTACTGATTTGTTTCTATGAACAATAAGCAAGGCACCCCCCACAGAGGGATTGTCATCTCGGATAGTAATGCCTTCGGTAAAAAGTTTGATTCTATGCGAATAGGTAAAGTTTTACAACGGTTTGATAATCGACATTAATATTCGAACCGTGAGTTATGGTGTCTATAGCCAATACTGTTCAGCGGATTTACTCCCGGAATACCTAGCTTCACTCTAGCAATCTCTGGACGGGTGCAGCTATTCACATAGCCGCTCGTCTCTCACAGGAGATGGCATCGTTCTGGGCGATTATACGTTCGATCTTCTAATTCGCTCATCAAGTTTAAGTGTCCGCCACTCTAATGAATACTAACTTCTTTCTCCGAATACGAAGTTATATTCTCGATGAAGCGGATGAGGTTAGCAAAAGATACGTCCTACTGTAGAACGTTTAACTTTTTCGCAATTGGTAACGCTCTCATACGGATTGACGCTCTAGTTTAACATTAAAACCCATAGTTAAGGTGTCTATTCCCAACACTGTTCCGCCGACTTACTCCTGGGATACCTGATTTGGCTTTCGGAGTCACAGAATATGTGAAGCTATTGACCCAGCTGTGCGACGCTGAAAGAAGGTTGTAAAGTTCTCGATCGCTTTGACTCTCAATCTCGATAATTGTACACATGAACGTGGTGTCCGTCCGCAAAAATGCCTACTATTTTGTTTCCGGGAACAGTAAGCAAAACATTTGCTACAGCGCGTTAGGTTATCGGAAGGTAGGGTATTCGGTAGCAAGAATGTCTTAATACGAATTGCTAATGTTCACCGACGGCCTCACTATCTACTTTAATATGCATGCAGTCAGTTAATGTGGCAGTTGCCTGTAAGCTTCAGCGGAATCACTCCCGGATTATCTGATTTGACTTTCGAAATCACAGTACAGGTGAAGCTATAGACTCAGCCGTCCGACTCGAAGAAGGTGGTAACGCCCTCGGAAGGTTTGACTCGCGATTTTCTAATTCATTCATGAAACTACGGCGCCTGTCGCAGAAATGAAGGCTAATTTCTTACTTTGAACAAGAAGTTCTAACATCGGAACGGCGAGTGTGCTTCTCCGACGGTGATGCATTCGGTAATCTGTTTGACTTTATACCAAATGGCAATGTTCTCGAACGGTCTGTCGATCTACTTTACTATTCAAACCGTGTATTAACATGACAATTGGCATTACTGTTCTGAGCATTTGCTTCCGGAATACTTGCTTTGACTCTCGGAATCGCAGAATGCGTGAAACAATTGACACAGCCGTTCGTCTCTCATAGAAAGTTGCAAAGTTCCCGAACGGTTTGACCATCGACCTTCTAATTCATACATGGAGTTACTGTGCCTGCCACTGAAATGAGGACTTATTTTTTTCTCGGAACACAACGTTATACTATCGATACTGCGGGTGAGTTTTTCGGAGGGTAAGGTCTTCAGTAAAACGGTTGACTTTGTAGGAATTTGTATCATTCTCAGAGGGTCTGACTTTGTTCCTTAATATTACTACCGTGAAGTAGCGTGCCTAGTGCCCAAACTGAACAGCAGATTTCCTCGTGGAATACCTGATTTTATTGTCGGAATCATGGGATAGGTGATGCTATTCAGTTAGCCGTTCGTCTCTCAAAGGATGTGGTATCGTTCCCGATCGGTTTGACCCTCCATCTTCTAATTCATACACGAAATAATGAGGCCCGTCACTAAAGTGTAAACTAATTTTCTTCTCTATACACGAAGATATACTGCCGATACAGCGAGTTAGATTTTCAGAAGGTAAGTCCTTCGGTAAATAGTTTGAACCTATAACAATCCGTAACGTTCTACAGCGGTTTGATTCTGCACTTTAATATTTGTGTCGCGAAATGGGGTACGTAATGCCATACTCAACAGCGGATATACTCCTGGAGTACATGGTTTGACTCTCGGAATCACAGGGTGGGTGAAGCTGTTGACGTAGCCGTTCAACTCTCACAGATGGTGGAAACGTTCTCGATCTGTATGTCTCTAGATTATTCCATTCACGCGTGAAAATAAGGTGTCCGTCAATTTAAAATGTCTACTAATTTGATTCCGTGAGGTAGTTAGCATGACACTCGCTACAACAGGTTAGGTTTTTGGAAGGCAATGTATCCGGTACAAAGTTTGACCATATACCAGTCAGTACCTTTGTACGATGGAAAGAATCTCTATATTACTATTTAAACCGTAAATTAAGGTGTCCACTGCCTGTACTCTTAGCGGATTTACTTTCGGAATATACGGTTTGCCACTCGGAATCACTGGATAAGTGGAGCTATTGACTCAGTCTGTCGACTCTCAGAGAAGCGGCAACGTTCTGGAGCGGTTTGGCCCTGTATCTTCTGATTCGGACATGAAGTTAGAGTGTCCGTCAAAAAAATGTTCATTCCCTTCGACCTATCAACACGAAGTTATACTCGCGATACAGCTGGATATCGACTCCCAGCGTTGGGCTATCGGTAAAATGTTTGATTCTATACTAATAGGTAACGTTCTACAACGGTTTGGCTGTCTGCATCTACATTCAAACCCTGAATTAAGGTGTCTATTGTCAATACTATTCAGCGGATTTACTCCAGGAGTACGTGGTTTGGTGCTCGGAATAATAGTATGGGTGGACCAATTGACTCAGCCGTTCTATTCTCAAAGATGGCGATAACGTTCTTGAACCGTTTGACTTTCGGTATTGCTATTCGTGCATGAAAATACGGTGTCCGTCTGCTGAAAGGTCCGCCATTCTGTTTGCGACAACAAGGAGCAAGACATTCCCTACAGCAGGTTAATATTCTCGGCAAGAGATATATTCGTTATAAAGAATGACATTATACGAATTGGTTATGACCTCCGACGGTTTGTCTCTCTGCTTTAATATTCAAACCGTGAACAAAGGCGTCTAATGTCAATACTGTTCAGCGAATTTACTCTCGGGCAACCTGGTTTGTCGCACGGAATCACAGGATATGTGAATCTATTGACATAGACGTTCGACTATCAAAGAAGGTGTTATCGTGCTCGATCGGATTGACACTCGATCTTCTAATTCAAAGATGAAATTAAGATTCCCGTCACTCAAATGTATACCAATTTGTTTCTCTTTGCAGGAAGTGATACTTTCGATACAGGTGGATACGTTGTCGGAAGGTAACTCAGTATGAAAGCAGAATAACTCTATAACAATTTGTAATATTCTCCGACTACTTGACTTCATACTTTACTGCCAATGCCGATAATTTAGGAGTCTATTGCCAATGCTGTACAGCGGATGTATTCCTAGGATACCTGGTTTGACTATTGGTATCGCATGATAGTTGAAGGTATTGAAGTTGCTGTGCCACTCTCAAAGAAGGTGGCTACGTTCTCGAACGGTTTGCCCTCATTATTCCTGTATTTGCATGTAAATAATGTATCTGTCTGCAAAAATGTATAGTAATTGGATCACGTGAAAACTAAGCAATACAATCGCTGCAGCGGGTTGGGTTCTCGGATGGTAAGGAATTGTGGGATAAGAATGGCTTTATTCCAATTGATAATGTCCTCTGACGGTTGGACTCTGAACATTAATAATATTACCGTGGTGTAAGGTGTCTATTGCCAATACTGTACGTCGAATTTACTCCCGCATTATCTGGTTTGTCTTTCGGTATCTCAGGATCGGTGAAGCTATTGACTTAACCGTTCGTCTCTCAAGGAAGGCGGTTACATTCTCGAACGGCTTGAAACTGGATATTCTGATCCACAGCAGGAAATTAAGTTGCGCACCACTAAAATTTACACTATTTTGCTATTCTGACCACGAAGTCATACTCTCCAAACAGCGGGCTTGGGTCTCGAAGGTAAGGCCTTCGATAAAAAGTTTCACTCTGCACCAATAAGTATCATTAAACAACGGTTTAACTGTGTTCTGTAATATTTATTCCGTGAACTAGGGTGTCTAATGCCTATGCAGTGCAGGGGATTTAATCCAGGAATACGTGGTTTGACTCTCGGAATCACTGGATAGGTGAAGCTACTGATGTAGGCGTTCGTCCCTCGAGAGAAGGTTGTATCTTCCTCGAACGGTTTGACACTTGATCATCTAATTCATGCATGAATTTAGGTTGCTGTCACTGAATTGTGTACTATCGTATTTCCCTAAACTCGTAGCAATACTCTCGATACGGCGGGTTAGCTTCTCCGACGGTCAGGCATTCGGTGAAGCGTTTTACTTTATAGCAAATGTAACGTTCTTACACGGTGTGACGCTCTACTTTAATAATCAATCCGTGAATTAAGGTGTCTATTGGCAATACCCATCCAGAATGTTACCACCTTCTTTGAGAGTCGAACTTCTGAGTCAATAGCTTCACCTATAGTTGTGATTCCGGGAGTCAAGCCTGGTAATTCAGGTGTAAATGCGCTGGACAATATTATCAGTAGACACCTTTACCCATGGTACGAATATTAAAGTAGAGCGCCAAACCATTTGTGAACGGTACCAATTGGCATAACGTTATACTGCTTACCGGATACATTACCTTCCGAGAACATAAGCCACTGTATGGTGGTTATAACATGGTGTGCAGCAAAACAAAATGGTATACACTTTAGTCACGCGCATCTTAATCTCATATTTAAATAAGAAGATTGCGGGTCAAACCTTTCGGGAACGTTGCCATCTTCGAACCTGACCCGCCGTATTCAGCTTATAGCTACGTGATTAGGGAAACAAATTCTTTAATAAATTAGTGACGTGACCTTAAATTTCTGAATGAATTTGAGCATCGCGTCTCAACCCGATTGGGAACGTTGCCTCGTTCTGTGAGAGTCGATCGGCCAAGTCAATAGCTTCACGTATTCTGTGATTCCGAGAGTCAAACCAGGTATTCCAGGAGTGAGTCTGCCTAACAGTATTGCCAACGCACACCTCAACTCATGGACTGAATACTACGGAAGATATTCAAGCCGTCAGTGACCATTACAGGTTGGTGGCAAGTCTTTCTTTTTACACAATTCCTTACCTTCCAGGAATATAACCGGCGGCAGGGAGTGTCTTGCTTCGTGTCGAGAATAACAGGTTAGTATTCATTTCGCTGACGGGCACCTGAATTTCATGTATGGTCAAGAGAATCTGATTCAAACTGTTCGAGAAGTATGCAACCATCCTTGTGAGTGAAACCGCTAAATCTGTACCTTCACCGATCCCGTTACTCCGACAGTCAAACGAGGTATTACGCGAGACAATCCACACTGAAGTATTACTAATGGACCCTTTAATTCGTGGTATGAATAATAAAGTAGAGCGACAACGCTGCTTGGAACGTTACCTACTGGTATAGTGTCAATCATTTTACCGAAAGTTTTACCTTCCGCGAGCTANTCACACGTTTTAACGAATGCCTTACCGTCTGAGAAGCTGACCCGCCGTATTCAGCTTATATCTACGTGATTAGGGAAACACATTCTTAAATAATATAGTGACGTGACCTTAAATTTGTGAATGAATTTGAACATCGATGTTCAAACCGATTGGGAACGTTGCCACGTTCTGTGCGAGTCGAACGGCCAAATCAATAGCTTCTCGTATCCTGTGATTCCGAGTGACAAACCAGGTGTTCCAGGAGTGAGTCTGCCTAACAGTATTGCCAACACACACCTTAACTCATGGTATGAATGCTACGGTAGATATTCACACCGTCAGTGACCATTACAGGTTGGTAGCAAGTCTTTCTTTTTACAGAACATCTTACCTTCCAGGAATATAACCGGAGGCAGGGAGTGTCTTGCTTCGTGTCGAGAGTAACAAGTTAGTATTCATTTCGCTGACGCGCGCCTCAATTTCATGTATGACAATAAAATGTTATTCAAACTGTTCGAGACGGATGCAATCTTCCTTGGTGGTGAAACCGCTAAGTCTGTACCTTCACCGATTCTGTGACTGCGGCAGTGAAACGAGGTATTCCGCGAGATAATTCACACTGAAGCATTACCAATGGACCCTTTAATTCATGGTATAAATATTAAAGTAGAGCGTGAACGCTGCTTGGAACGTTACCTATTGGTATAGTGTCAAACATTTTACCGGAGGTTTTACCTTCCGCGAGCCAATCCCACTGTATCGAGTGTTTAACTTCGTGTTCAGCGAAAGAAATTAGTCTCCATTTCAATGACGGGCACCGCATCTTCGTGAATGAATTCTAATGTCGAAGGTCAGACCGTTCGATAACGTTACCACCTTCTGTGAGAGACGAACGGCCAAGACAAATAATTCGACAATCCTGCGATTCCGAGAGTCAGGCAGGTAATCCGAGAGTAAATCCGCTGAAGAGGGTTTGCATTAGATACCTTAATTTTCGCCTTGAATATTAAAATAGAGCTTCACATCGCGTGAGAACGATATTAAATGTTATGAAGTCAAACGTTTCACCGAATGCCTTACCGTCCGAGGAGCTTACCCGTCGTACCGAGAGTGTAACATCGTGATGAGTGGAACAAATTATAATACGTTGTAATGATGAGCCCCATAAATTCATGTATGAATAAGAATATCGATGGTCAAACCGTTCGAGACCGATACCACACTTTCTGAGATACGAACGTCTACGTCAATAGCTTCCGCTACCCTGTGATTCCGAAAGTCAAGTCAAGAGATCCGGGAGTAATACCGCTATACAGTATTGGCATCGTACACCCTATTTGATGGTATAAATATTAGAGTCGAATGGCAAACCTTTGCAGGACGTTCGTATTGATATAGATCTATTGATCGATATAATCGATCTATAGATCGATTGATATATAGAACTCTATAGCAGAGGCCTTTCCTTCCGAGAAGATAACCCGCTGCATCGACATTATATCTTCGTGTTGAGAGGAGCAAATTAGTATGCATTTTAGTAACTGGCATAGTAACTTCATGTATGAATTAGAAGCTCGATGGCCAAACTTTTCGTCGTCGATAGCACACTCGTTATGTACCGAACGTCTCAGAGAATAGATTTACCAATGCTATGATTCCGAGAGTCAGTTCAGGTATTCCGCGAATAAATTCGTTGGGCAGTATGGGCAATAGACACCTTAATTCACGATATTAATATTATAGTGGAGAGTCAAACCGTCGGTGGATATTACCAATTCGAATGCAGTCATTCTTCTTGCCGTATAGCATAACTTCCGAGAACCTGACCCTCGGCAGCGAGTGTCATGGTTATTGTTCACCGACTCTAAATAGTAGACATACTAGCTAACGAACACCACATTTCCACGAATGAAGACATAATGGAGATCCAAACCGATCGAGATCGTTACCATCCACATTCAGAGTCGAACGGATAAGTCAATAGCTCCACCTACCCTGCGATTCCGAGAGTAAAACTTTCTCACAGTAAATCCGCTGATGAGTATTGGCAATTGTCACCTTCATTCAGGGTTTGATTATTAAATCAGGCCGACAAGCCGTTTTAGAACATTACCTATTCGTGTAGGGTCAAACTTCTTACAGAATGCCTTTCCCACCGATGAACTGACACGCTGTGACGGGAGTATAGCAACGAGTTTAGAGGTACGAACTAGTATACATTTTAGTGACGAGCATCTTAAATTGATGCATGAATTAGAACGTCGAGAGCCATACCGTTCGAGATCGTTACTACCTTCTTCGGGAGACGAAGGGCTAAGTCTATAACTACACCAATCTTGTTATTCCGATAGACAAACCAGGTATTCCGAGAGGCAATCCACTGTACGGTATTGGCAATTGACACCTAAATTCACGGTATGAATATAAAAGCGCAGGGTCAATCCCTCGGAGGACAATACCAATCCGTATTAAGTCATTCTTTTTACAGAATACCATATATTCCGACGACCTAACGCGCTGTATCGAGATAATAATTACGTGTGCAAGGGTGCAAATTAGTAGGCACTTTAGTGGCATAGACCTTAATTTCATGCACGAATTAGAAGGGCGACGGACAAATCGATCCACAACGTTACCATCTTCTTCGAGAGCCGAGCTTTTAGACTAATAGCTACACCTATTCTCTTACTCCGAAGGTCAAACAAGGTATTCCGGGAGTCAAACCGGTGTAGACATGTGGCATCGGACATCTTAATTCACGGTATGAATATTAAGGTTGAACTACAAACCTTCGTAGAACTTCACCTATAGGTTCAGTGTCAAACTTTATACAGAAAGCCTCACCTACCGCGAAACAAACCCGCCGTACCGAGAGTATGACTTTCTGCTCGGACAAACACATTAGTTTACATTTAAGCGTCGGGCACCTTAATTTCATGCGAGGATTAGAAGATCGAGGGTCAAACCGTTCGAGAATGTTACCTCCTTCTTTGTAAAATCGCACATATAGCACAATAGCTACACCAATCCTGTGGTTACGAGAGTCACACTAGGTATTCCAGGAGTAATTCCGCTGAACATTATTGACAATAGACACCATAATTCACGGTATGTATATTAAAGTAGAGCGTAAAACCGTTTGTGACAGTTAAAAATTGACATAACGAAATACTATTTACATGATACCATGCATTTCGAGAACATAATCCGCTGTATCGTGGGTATATCTTCGTGTTCAGCAAAACAAATTAGTAGACATTTTAGTCACGGTCAACTTAGCATCATGTATGAATTAGAAGATCGAAAGTCAAACCGATCGATAACGTTGCGACCTTCTGTGAGAAGCGAACAGCTAAGTCAATAATATCACCAGTTCTGTGATTCGGAGAGTCAAACCAGGTATTCCGGAAGTAAGTCCGTTGACGTGGTTTGGAAATAGACACCTTAATTCGCTGTGTGAATTTTGCAGTAGATCGTTAAAACGCTTGGGAGCGTTACGAATTGGTATAGGGTCAATCGATTTAGCGAAGGCCTTACCTTCCCCCGAAATTCAGCGGCTTCATCGAGAGTATAAGTTCGTGATGAGAGAAAGAAATTGGTATTCATTTCCGTGTCGGCACTTTAAACTTCAAGTGAATTAGAAAATCGATGGTCAATCCTTTCCAGAACGTTACAACACTCTATGCGTGTCGAGGGGATAAGTCAACAGCTCCACCTGTCATGCGATTCCGAGAGTCAAGCAAGGCAATCCGAAGGTAAATCCGCTGAACAGTGTTGGCAATAGACACCTGAATGTACGATTTGATTATCAAAGTAGACCGTCAGACTCATTGAGTGCGTTGCCAATTTGTATAATTTCGAACCATATACTAGAGACCTTACACGCCGAAAGCATGTATCGGGATTATAACGTACTGTTCTGAAAATGAAATTAGTATTCATTTCAGTAATTGGCATCTTATCATCGTGTGTGAATTAGAATATCGAGGGTCAATCCTTTCGAGAACGATACAACCTTCTATGAGAGACGATCGGCTAAGTCATAAGCTTCACCTATCCTGTGATTCCGTGCGTCATACGAGCTATTCCGGGACTATACCTCTGACCTGTATTGGCAATATAGAGCATATTTTACGGTATGAATATTAAAGAAGAGCATCAAACCATTGTACAGCTTTACCCATTCGTATTGTGCTAAACGTTTTACCGAAGACCTTACATTCCGTGAAGCTAACCCGCTGTATTGAGAGTACAACTTCGTGTTCATAAAAGCAAGTTAGTATAGATTTTATTAGCGGGCACCGTAATATCGCGTGTGGATTCGAAGATCCAGTGTCAAAGCTTACGAGAACGTGACTACGTTCTTTGTGATTCGAACAACTGACACAACAGCTTCTTTGACGGTCGAACGGCTAGGTCAAGAGCTTCACTTATCCTGTGACTTCGAGAGTGAAATTAGTTAATATCGGTGTAAATCTGCTGAAGAGTATTGGAAATTGATACCTTATTTCACAGCATCAATATTAAAGCAGAGCATTATGTATGAATTAGATGATCGAGGTTAAATCATTTCATGTCCGTTACCACATTCAATGATATTTGGACAGCTATATCAACAGCTTCACATATCCTGTATTTCCGTGAGTCATATCAGCTATGCTTGGAACAAACCCGCTCAGTACTATTGGCAATTGATACCTTAATTCACGGCATGGTTGTTAATGTATTGAGACCAACCGTTAGGGAACATTACCAATTCGCATAAAGTCATACATTTTACCGAATACCTTACCTTCCGTGATGCTAACCTGCCGTATCGAGAGTATATCTGCGTGTTTAGGGATACAAATTAGTAAGCATAGCAGTGAAGGGTACCTTAATTTCGTATACGAATTAGAAGATTATGGGCCAATCCGCACTAGAACATTGCCAGCATGTGTGAGATACGAATGGCTGTATCAATAGCTTCACATATTCTGTGGTTCCGTGAGTCAAACGAGGTATTCCGCGAGTAAGAGCGCTGAATAGTTTTGGCAATACACACCTTATTTCATGGTTTGTATATTAAAATAGAGTGTCAAACCTATTTCGAACGTTATCAATTGCTATAAAGTCTGACGCTTTACCGAAAGCCATACCGTCCAAAAAAATAACCCGCTGTATCGACGCAATAACTTCGTCATCAGAGAAACAGGTTAGTATACATTATAGTGACAGGCACCTTAATTTCATGTATGAATGAGAATATCGAGAGGCAAACCTTACCAGGACGTTGCCACCTCCTTTGAGAATGTCACTGCTAGGACAATAGGTTCACCTGTACTTGTGATTCAGACAATCAAACCAGGTATTCTGGGAGTAATTCCGCTGGACAGTATTGGTAATAGACACCGTAATTCACTGTACGAATATTAAAGTAAAGTGTCAAGCCGTCGGAGAAAATCACTGATTCGTATAAAATCATTCTTCTTACCGAATACCTAACTTTAAGAGAATCTATCTCGCTGCAGCCAGCGCCTTACTTATTGCTCACGGAAACATATTAGTAGTCATTATAGCCGAAGCTCACATTATTTTCATGTATGAACAGAATTATTGAGAGCCCAGCCGTCCGAGAACGATCCCATTTTCACTGAGAGTCGAACGGCGAAGTCAGTAGCATTACCGCTCCTGCTATTCCGATAACCAAACCAGGTATTCCGGTAGTAAATCCGCTGAACAGTATTTGTAATAGACACATTAGTTCACGGTTTGCATGTTATATTGGAGCCCGAATTCGACTGGGAACGTTACCAATTGCTGGAAAGTGAAACGTTTCACCGAAAGCCTTACCCTCTGAAAAATTGACCCGCTGTATCTAGAATATAACACCCTGTTCAGAGGGGCGAATTAGTATAGAGCTTAGTGACGGGGACCTCAATTTCATTATGAATTAGAATATCGAGGGTAAGACAGTTCGAGAACGTTACCACCATCTGTGAGAGACGAAAGGCCAAAACAATAGCCTCACCTATCCTGTGATTCGGAGAGTCAAACCAGGTATTCCTGAAGTAAATCCGCTGGACAGTTTTAGCAATAGACACCTTAGTTCACAGGTTAAATACTAAAGTAGAGCGGCAAACCGTCTGAGAGCATTACCAATTGATGTAAAGTCAAACGTTTTACCGTAGGCCTTAACTTCCGCAAACCTCACGGCCTTCATCGTGAGAATAAGTTCGTGTTCTGAGAATGAAATTAGTATTCATTTCAGTGACGGGTATCCTAGCTTGATGTATTAATGAGAACATCTATGGTGAAACCTTTCGAGAACGTTACAAATTTCAGTGGGGGACGAACGGTTAAGTCAAACAGCTCCACCTATTCTGTGCGTCTGAGAGTCATACCGGGTATTCCGGGAGGAGTACTCTGAATAGTATTTGGCAATAGACAGCTTATTTCACGTTATGAACATTAATGTCGAGAGTCAAACGTTTGTACAGCTTTTCCTATTCGTATAGGTCAAACCTTTTACCGAAAGCCGTACCTTCCGAGAAAGTAACCCGCTGTATTGAGAGTTTAACTTCGTGTCCAGAGATGCAAACTGGTACATGTTTTAGTGATGGGCCCCATAGTTTCATGTATGAATTACAAAATCGAGGGCCAAACCAATCGATAACGTTACCACGGTCTTTGAGAGTCGCACAGCTAAGCCAATAGCGTCACCTATCCAGTGATGCCGAGAGTCAAGCCAGGTATTCCGGGTGTGAATACGCAGGACATTATTGGCAATAGACACCTTAATGCATGGTATGAATATTAAAGCAGATCCCCATACTGTTGTAAAACGTTACTTATGGCGACACAGTCAAACATTCTGCCGAAGACCCCACCTGCCGAGAAGCTAATATTTTAGCGAAGCTATAGTTTCGTGTTCTGGCGGACGGATTAGTATACATTTTAGTGACTGGCACCTTAATTTCATGTATCAATTAGATGATCGATGTGTCAAACCGTTCGAGAACGTTACAACCGTCATTAAGAGACGAACGGCTAAGTCGATAGCTTCAACTATACTGTAATTCCAAGTGCGCAACCAGGTATGCCCGGTCTAAATCCGCTTAAGAGTATAGGCTTAAGACACCTTAATTCACGGTTTTTATATTAAAGTAGGGCGTCACTCCATTTGTGATCGTTACGAATTGGTATAGAGTAAAAACATTTACCGAAAACCTAACAATCCAAGAATCAAACCCACTGTACCGAGAGTATATCATCGTGTTCAGTCAAATCCATTACTATACATTTTAATTTCATGAATGAAATGGAATATCGTGGGTCAAATCGTTCGGATACGTGACCACCGTCTTCGTCATTCCTGCAGCTATGTCAGTAGCCTCACCTATCTTGATATTACGAGTGCCAAACCAGGTATTCCGGGAGTCAATCTGCTGTGCAGTATTGGCATCATGCACCCTATGTAACGGTACAAATATTAATGTCCCGAGTGAAACCGTCGTAGAATGATACGAATTGGTATAGAATCAAACTTTCTGCAGATGGCATTACCATACGTGAAGATAACACGCCATATAGTGAGTATAACTTCGTGTTCAGAGAACCCAAGTAGTATACAATTTAGCGACGGCACCATATATTCATGCATGAATTCGAAAATCGTGGGTCAAATCGCTCGAGAATGTTACCACCTTCTGTGTGAGTCTATCTGCTAAGTCAATAGCTACACATAACCTGTGATACCGAAAGTCAATCCAGGTATTCCGGGAGAAAATCCGCTGTACATTATCGGCATGAAAAACACTACTTCCCCGTGTAAATATTAAAGTACAGTGTCACACATATGTGCAACGTAACGTATTGGTATAGAGTCTAACTATTCACCGAAGGACGTACGTTCCCGGAAGCTAACCCGCTGTGTAGATGGTATAACTTCGTGACCACAGTAGCAAAATAGTGTAAACTTTATAGACCGACAACACAGTTTCATCTACGGATGAGATGGTCGCGAGGCAAACTCTTCCAGAACGTTACCACCTCCTTTGAGAATAGCACAACTAGGACAATAAATTCAACTATAATGTGGCACCCAGAGTCAAACCATGTTATCCAGGTGTAAGTACGCTGAACGCATTTGGCAATAGACACTTTAATTTACGCAATGAATAATAAAGGGGCAGCCACCTTGAGAACCTTACCAATTGGAATAGAGTCAAACGTTTTACTGAAGGCCTTTCCCTCCGAAAGCATGACGCGCTATGTAGAGAGTACATCATGGTGTTCAGAGGTAGAAATTTGTGTACATTTTAGTGTCGCGCACCATAATTTCGTGTATGAATTAAAAGATCGCGAGGCGAACTCTTCGGGATCGTTGTCACCTCCTTTGAGATTCGCACAGCTAAGTCAATAGCTTCACCTATCCTGTGACTCCGAGAGTCATGCCAGGTATAACGGGAGTAAATCCGCCTAACGGTATTGGCATTAGATATCCTGTATCAGGCTATAGATGTTAAAGTACAGAGTGAAACCGGTGTAGATCGTTACCTAGTAGTACATGGTCTTACTTTTCACCGAAGACCGTATCTTCCTAGAAGCTATCCAGCTGTATCGAGAGTACGACTTCCTGGCCAGAGAAGCAAAATAGTATAAATTTTAGTAACGGGCACCTTAATTTCATTTATGGATCAAATGATCGAGGGTCACACCGTTCGAGAACGTTAGCTCCTTCTTTGCGGGTCGAATGTCTATGTCAATAGCTTCACCTCTTATGTGATTCGGAGAGACAAAGCAGGTATTCTGGGAGTAAATCCGCACAACAGTATTGCCAATAGACACCTTAAGTCAGGGCTTGGATGGTAAAGTAGAGCGGCAAACCGTTTGGGAGCATTGCCAATTGGTACAAAGTCAAACACAATACCGAAGGCCTTACCCTCCGCGATACTCACCTGCTGCTTCGAGAATATAAGTTGGTGTTCATTGAAAAAAATTAGTATCCATTTTAAAGACGAGTCACTAAATTTCATGCATGAATTAGAAAATCGGCCGTCGAACCGCTTGAGAACGTTGCCGCCTTCTATGAGACGAATGCTTATGTCAATAGCTTGACCCATCCTGCGATTCCAAGAGTGAAACAAGGTATTACTAGAGAAAACCCGCTGAACAGTATTAGTAATACACACCTTAGTTCACGGATTGCGTATTTAAATACAGCGTCAAACAGTTCGAGAACGATACCAGTTGCTAGAATATCACACGCTTTACCGAAGACCTTACCATCCGTAAAAGTAACCCGCTGTATCGGGAGTATCACTTCGTGTTCAGAGAAAGAAATTAGTCTCCATTTCAGTGACGGGCTGCATAGCATCACGTATGAATTACAAAATGGATAGTGACAATTTTCGAAGACGATGACACATGCTGAAAGTGACGAACGGTTATGTCAATAGCTTCACCTATCCTGTTATTCGGAGAGTCAAACAAGGTACTCTGGACGAAAGATTGCTAAAGAGTATTGGCAATTGGCACCTTAACTCACGGTGTGAATATTAAAAAAGAGCGTTAAAACGTTTGAGAACGTCACCAATGCCTATAAAGTCAAACTCCTTACCGAATGACTTACCATCCGAGAAGCTAATACGCTATATTGAGGGTACTACTTCGTTTTCCGGAAAGCCAATTTGGAGACGTTCTATTGACAGGCACTTTAATATCATGTATGAAATAGAAAATCGGAAAGCGGGTTGATCCAGAGCGTTACCAACTTTTCTGATAGTCGAACGGCAAAGTCAATAGATTCAGCTATCCTGTGATGGGAAGAGTCAAACAAGGTATTCTGGGATTAAATCTATGGAACAGTATTCGCATCATACACCCTAGTTGCCCCTTTAATTATTAAAGTACAGTGTAACACTTTTGTGCAACGATACCTATTCCTACAGAGTCAAATATTCTACCGAAGGCCATACCATCCGAGAAGCTAATCTGCTATATTGAGGGTACTACTTCGTTTTCCGGAAAGCAAATTAGGAGACGTTGTAGTGACGGGCACCTTAATAACATGCATGAAATAGAAAATCGGAAAGCGGACTGATCCAGAGCATTACCAACTTCGCTGATAGTCGAACGGCAAAGTCAATTTCTTCAGCTATCCTGGGATTGGGAGAGTCAAACAAGGTATTCCGGGATTAAATCGACGCAAACAGTATTCGCATCATTCACCCTAGTTCCCCGTATAAATATTAAAGTACAGTGTCACACATTTGTACAACGTTACCTATTCCTATATAGTCAAATATTCTACCGATGGCATTAGGTTCCGAGATGCTCACCCGCTTCATTGATTGTGTTCCTCCGTTTTCACGTGATCAAATTAGTAGACATTTTAGCAGACGGACACATTACTTTCATGCATATATAGGAACATCAAGGGCAAACCGTGCGAGAGCGATACCCCCTTCTCTGGGAGTCGAACGTCTATGACAATAGCTTCACCATTCCAGTAATTTCAAGTAACAGTCCATGTATACCAGGATAAAATCCGCTGAACAGTATTGGCCTTATACACCCAATTGCACTGTACTAACATTAAAGTTCTCAGTGAAACCGTTGTAGCGCGTTACCAATTACTACCGAGTCAAACTTTTACCGGAAGCCTTACCTGCGGTGAATGCAACCCGCAGTATCGAGGGTATAATGTTGTGTCCAGAGGAACAAGTTACAATAAATTTTAGAGACGGGCACCTTTATTTCATGCATGAAGTCGATCATCGAGTGTCAAACCGATCAAGAACGTTTCCACTATCTTTGAAAATCGAGCGGCTATGCCAATATCTTTACACATTCCATGGTTCCGAAATTCAAATCAGGTATTCCGCGACTACGCCCGCAGCACTGTATTGTAATTAGATACGCTATTTCACTTTATATATACTAAACAACGGAGATAAGCCATTCTACAACGTTATATATTGCTATACAGTCGAAGTTTTTGCAGAAGTCCTGACCTTCCGAGATGCTAACCTGCTGTATCGAGAGTATAAATTCGTGTTCAGAAAGACATATTAGTATACATTCAAGTGAAGGACACCATAATTCCTAGTACGAAAAAGTAGATCGAGTGTCATGCCGTTGGCGGATGTTACCACCATCAGAGGGAGTCCAAATTGTAAGTAAATAGCATCACATATCCTGCGATTTCGAGAGTCAAACCAGATATTCCGGGAGTGAATTCGCTGTACAGTATTGGCAACAGACAATTCAATTCACGGTCTGAAAATTAAAGCCGGCCGACAAGCCGTTGAGGACAATTACCCATTGGGGTAAATTCAATCTGTTTACAGAAAGCGCTACCTTCCGATAACCTAACCAGGTGTATCGAGAGCTTTACGTTGCGATCACAGAATCAAATTAGTAGACGTTTTAGTGACACGTACCTTAATTTGATGAACGAATTTGAAGATCACAACTTACAACGTTCGACAATGAAACCACCTTCACTGAGAGTCGCATAGCTAAGACAATAGCTTCACCTATCCTGTGATTCCGAAAGACAAACCAGGCATACCGAGAGTCAGTAAACTGTACACTATTGGCAATGGACACCACAGTACACGGTATAAATATTAACATAGAGAGTCAAACCGTCGTAGAACGTTACTTATTGGCATTGTGTAGAACATTTGACCGAAAGACTTACGGAACGAGAACCTAAAACTCTGTATCAAGATTATAACTTCGGGTACGGAGAAACAAACTAGTATTCAGTTCTGCGACAGGCACCTTAATTTCAGGTTTGAATAAGATGATCGAGGGTCAAACCGTTGGAGAATGATGCCATCTTTCTTAGGAATCGCACAACCACGTCAATAGCTTCACCTACGTTGCGATACCAAGAGTCGTACCAGGTATTCAGAAATTATATCACTTGATCAGTATTTGCAATAGACACCTTAATTCACGGCATGATTATAAAGGATGATAGACAAACCGTCGGAGAACATTACTAATTGGTAGAAAGTCATTGCTTTAACCGAATACCTTGCCTACAGAGGACCTAACACGCTGCAGGCAGTGTCTCGCTTTGCGGTCACGCAAACAAATTAGTAAACCATTTAGCAGATGGACATCATAGTTATATGTAAGAGTAGCAGAGTCGGGGATTAAACAGTTGGGGAGCGTTACCACCATAATTGAGAATCGATCGCCTTAGTTAATAGGCGCACTTGTCCTATGACTCCGGCAGTGATACTAGGCAGTCCAAGCGTAAGTTCGCAGAACAGTTTTGACATTTGACACCGTAATTCATGTTTTTAAAGTTAAAGTAGAGTGTCCCTCCATTTGAAAACGTTACCAATGGGTATGCAGTCAAACGTCATACTGAAGTCCTTAACTCCCGAACGTCTAATCCACTGTATCGAGAGTATAACATCGTGTTCCGTGAACATGCTACTGTACTTTATAGAGAGGGGCACCTTAATTTAATGTATGAATTACAAGATCCAGGATCAAACCTTTCGAGAACATTACTATCACCTTTGATATTCGTACCTCTGCGTCAATAGCTTTATGTATCCTGCGACTCCGAGAGCCAAACCAGGTACTACGGGAGTAATTGCGCTGAACTGTTCTGGCACTATACATCTTAATTCAAGGATTGAAAATTGAAGCAAACCGTCAAACCGTTGTAGAACGTTACCAATTGCTGTATAGTCAATCGTATTACAGAAAGCCTTACCGTGCGAGGAGCTAACCCGCCGTATCGAGGGTATAACTTCGTGTTTAGAGAAACACATTAGTATACATTTTAGAGACGATCACACTGATTTTGTGCTTGAATTACAAGATCGAAGGTCAAACCGTTCAAGACCGTTTTAACCTTCTATGATATTCGAGAAGTTAAGTCAATGGCTTCACCTATCCTGCGATGCCGACAGTGAAAACAGATGTTCCGAAGGTATATGCGCAGGACAGTGTTGGTGATAGTCACATTAATTCGCGGTTTGAATATTAACTGAGAGCGGAAAACCGATTGAGAACGTTACAAATTGGTATTAAGGCAATCTTTTTACTGAATACCATTCCGAATGTGAAAATATCCCACTGTATCGAGTGCAACTTCATATTCAGAGAAGCAAATTAGTACACATTTTAGTGACGGGCACCTTAACGTCTTATATGAATTAAAATTTCGAGGGACAACCCATTCGAGAACGCTACCAGCCTCTTTGCGAGTCGAAATGCGGAGTCAAAAGCTTCACCTACCAAGTGATTCGGAGAGTCAAACCAGGATCTCAATAGGGAACGATCTACAACGCGTCGAGTCTGAACTCTAATGATCATAACGAGAATTAGTGTATCCATTGCCAATACCTTTCAGCGGATTCACTCCACGAATACCTGGCTTAGCACTAGGAATCACAGTGCGGGTGTCGCTGTTGACTTCGCCGTTCCATTCTCAGAGAAGTTGGAATCGTTCTCGACCAATTTGGATCTAGATTATTCTATTCATAACTGAAAATAACGTTTTCGACTTCTAAAATGTCTACTAATTTGTTTCGGTTAACACTAAGACTGGCAATCGATACAGCAGTTTGGGTTCTCGGACGGTAACGCCTTCGGTAAAAAGTTTGACACTATGAAAACTCGTATCGTTTTACAGCGGTTTGACTCTGCAGTTTAATATTTATACCGTGATATATGGTGTGTGATGCCAATTATGTACAGCGGATTCAGACTCGGAATGCCTGGTTTGATTCACGGAATCACATCGTAGGTGAAGCTGTTGACCTCGCGGTTAGGATCTAAAAGATGGTGCTACCGTTCTCGAACGATTTGACCCTCTACATTCTAACTCATACATGAAATTATGATGCCCATTACTAAAATGTATACAAATATCTCTCATTTCGAACGAAGTTATACTCTCGATACAGCTGGCTACACTTCTCGGAAATTAAGGCTGTCGGTAAAAAGCTTGTCTTTATACATATGGTTTACGTTATACGTGATTTGACACTGATCTTTAATATTTATTCCGTGAACAATGGTGCGTCTTGCCAGTAAACTTCAGTGGATTTACTCCCGGAATACCTGGTTTGACTCTCGGAGTCATAGGATGCGTGGAGCTATTGACTTACCTGTGCGGTTCTCACGAAAGATGGTAACGTTGTCGAACGGTTTGACTCGCGATCTGCTTATTCATGCATAATATTAAGGTGTCTCATCTGCAACAATTTCCACTTATTTGTTTAGGTGAACATTAAGTTAGTCCCTCGCTACAGCGGCTTACATTCTGGGAAGGCAAGGTATTCGGCAAAAAGTTTGACTGTATTGCAGGTTGTAACGTTAAACATCGACTGGAATCACAACTTTAATATCCATACCGAGAAATGGGGTGTCTATTGCCAATACAGATGAGTGCATTTACTCCCAGAATACCTGGTTTGATTCTCAAAAATACAAGATAGGTGAAACTATTGACTTACAGGTTTGATTCTCAATGAAGTTTGTAACGTTCTCGATTGGTTTGTCTATCCATTTTGCCATACATACATGAAAATAAACAGCCAGTCTTCTAAAATGTATACTAATTTGTTTCCTTGAATACAAGGCAGGGCACTCCCTACAGCGGGTTGAACTACTCGGGTGGTAAGGCCTTCGGAAAAATGTTTGATTCTATACGAATAGGTAACGTTCTACAACGGATTTACGCTCGACTTTAACATTCAAATCGTAATTCAAGGTTTCAATTACGTATACTGTACAGAGGATAGACTCACGGAGTTCCTGGTTTATCTCTCGGAATCACCGCATGGTTGAAGCTAGTGACTTAGATGTTCGATTCTCAATGACGGTGGTAACGATATTGAACCGATTGACTCCCGATTTTGCTATTCATACAAGAAAATAACATGTCCGTCCGCAAAAACGTCTAATGATTTGTTTTCGTGAGCACTAAGCGAGACAGTCGCTTCAACGGTATAGGTTCTCGGACGGTAAGATGGCATGTAAAAACATAAATGACTTTATACAAATTGGTAATGCTCTCCGTCGGATTGACCATCATCTTTAATATTCAAACCGTGAATTAAGGTGTCAATTACCTATACTCTCCAGCAGACATACTTCTAGGTCTTTTCCGGATTGACTATAGGAATCACGGGATAGGTGAAGGTATTGACTTAGCCATTCGCCATTTACAGCAGGTGGGAATGCTCTGGATCGGTTTGACGCTCTACTTTAACGCTCAAACCCCGAATTAATGTGTCTATTGCCAATACCGTTCAGTCGATTTACGCCCGGAATTCCTAGTTTTACTCCCGGAATCTCGGTATAGGGTGAAGGTATTCACTTAGCCGTTCGATTTTTAAAGAGGGTGGTAGCTTTCTCGAGCGGTTTGACACCCGATCATCTATCTCATATATGAAGTTAGGGTGCCCCTCCCTGATATGAATACGAATTTCGCTCTCTGAACACGAAGTTATGCTCTCGATACAGCGGGTTTGATTTTCGGAGAGAAAGGTCTTCTGTATAATGTCTGACTTTATACAAATTGGTAGCGTTTACAAACGGATTGACGTTCAACTTTAAAGATCAGACCGTGAGTTAGGGTCTCTCTTGCAAATAATTTTCGGCGATTTTTCTCCGGGTATACCCTGTTTGATTTTCGTAATCACAGGTTAGGTGAAGCTACTGACTTAGCCGCTCAATTATCAAATAAGGTGGCAATATTCTCGATCGCTTTGCCGCTGGATATTCTAATTCATACATGAAATTAAGGTGCCCGTTCCTAACGTTCATACTACCTTGCATCTCTGATCATGAAGTTATATTGCCGATGCAGCTAGGTAGCTTCCCCGAAAGTAAGGCCTCCGATACATTGTTTGACTCTACACGAGTAGATAACGTTCTACATCTGTCTGTCGCCCTAGTTTAATATTCAAACCGTGAATTAAGGTGTTTATTGCCAATACTATACAAAGCATTTACTCCCGGCATACCCGTAATGTTCTCCGATGGTTTGACTCTCCACTATAATATTCATATCGCGAAGTAATTAGCCTATTGCCAATACTGATCAGCGGATTTACTCCAGGCATACCTGGATTGGCTCCCTGCTTTAATGCTCATGCCGAGAATTTCGGAACTTATTGCCAATGCTGGGGAGCGAATATACTCCTGGAATGCCAGGTCTGACTCAAGGAATCACAGGATAGGTTAAGCTATTGACTTCGCCATTCGATTGTCAGAGAACGAGGTAGCGTTCTCGAATTGTTTGACCCAGGATCTTCTAACTCGTGCATGAAATATAGGGGCCCGTCACTAAAATGGAATCAAATTTTCCTCTCTATACACGAAGTTATACTGTCGATACAGCGGTTTAGCTTCACGGAAGGTGAGGACTTCGATTAAAATTTGAACTGTACACCAATAGGTAACCTGCTGCAACGGTTTGACTGTGCGCTTTAATATTTATACCGTGAAAAAGGGCGCCTAATGCCCGTACTGAACAGCAGATTTACTCACAGAAAACCTGATTTGACTCTCGGAATCAGAGGATAGGCGATGCTACTGTTGTTGCCGTTCGATTCTCAAAGATGGTGGTAACGATCTCAAATGCTTGTCCCTCGAGCGTCAAACTCATGCATGAAATTAAGGTACCGACATTAAAACGTATAATAATTCGTCCCACTGAAGACCTTGTTACACCCCCGATAGAGCTGGTTGGCGTTCGGAGGGTTAGGTATTAGGTAAGAAGTATGACTTTATAGCCACTGGTAACCATTTCAGATGGACGGACACTCCAATTTAGTATACAAACCGTGAATTTAGGTGACTATTGCTAATACTGTTCTCAGAACATGCTCTCGGAATACCTGGTTTGGCATTGAGAATCACAGGATTGGTGAAACTACTGACAAAGCCTTTCGTCCCTCACAGAAGGTGGCAACGTTCTCCTGAGGTTTGGAGCTCGATATTCCAATTCATACATGAAGCTAAGGTGCCCGTCCCTGAAATTAATACTACCTTCGTTCACTGATCACGAAGCTACACTGTCGATACAGTGGATAATTTTTTCGGAGGGTGTGGCCTTCTGTGAAAAGATTCACTCTATACCAATATGTAACGTTATACAACTGTGTGATTGTGTAATTCAATATCTATACCGGGGGTAGGATTGTTAATGCCGATACTCTACAGTGGATTAACTCCTGGAATAGCTGGTTTGACTCTCGGAATCGCAGGATAGGTGAAGCTTTTCATTTGACCATTCGTCTCTCACAGAAGGTGGGATCGTTCTCGATCGCATTGACCCCCGATTTTCTAATTCATACATGATACTATGGGTGCCGTCACCTAAATGTATCCTTCCCTGCTACATTGAACACGAAGTAATACTTTCGAAACAGCGGGTTAGGTTCTGGGATCGTCATGTCTTCTGTGAAAGAATTGATTTCATAGCAATTGGTAAAGTTCTACTCCGGTCTGACGGTCTATTTTAATATTCAATCCGTGCATTAAGGTGTCAATTGCTAATTGTGTTCTGCGGATTTAGTCCGAAGAAACCTAGTTTGACTCTCGGAATCACAGGATAGGTATAGCTATTGCCTTAGCCGTTAGAAAATCAAAGAGGGAGGTAAAGTTCTCGAACTTCTTGACACACGATTTTCTAATTCATTTCATAAAATTGATGCCCTCGTCCCGAAAACGTATGCTAATTCGCCCCACTGACACGATGTTATACTCACGACAAAGCGGGATAGTTTTTCGGAGAGCTGCCACCTTCATTACGTATCGGACGGCAAAGTCAATAGCTATACCTATTCCGTGATTTCGACTGCCAAGCAAGGTATTCTGGGAGCAAATCCGACGTACGGCATTGACATGAGACGTCTTATTTCTTCAGGCTATAGTTGTGACAGTAAAGAGTGAAACCGTATTAGAACGTGAACTGTTCATATAGAGTCATCTTTTTCTCCGAATACCATCCCTTCCGACAACATGACCCGCTGTATAATTATTAGGTTATCCTATAAGTTTCTTAGTCTTTCTTTATGCGAAATGAATACACGATATTTTATGTTTAAGATGGATTTATTATTTTATATATGTACAGTTCTGTTCTGTATCCTTCGTCCATCTCTCAGGCAGCCTCATTATGCACTCTTTCCAAAATAGTTGAAGTTTACTTGTAAAATATTCATCTAAGTGCGATTTTATTTCGCTTATGGATTTGAAAGATTTACCACGGAGAGAATTTATTAAGGAAAGGAAGAAGTAGTATTCGGATGAAGCAAGGTCTGGGGAGGTATGAGGTAGAACGTCCCAACCAAACTGTAATCATTTTTGCCTTACGGCTAACGCAACATGCTGTCTTGCGTTGTCATGATGGGAAACGACGCCTCGTCGGTTCGCCAATTCTAGCCGTTTTTCTGCTATGGCGGATTTCAGTTGATCCAGTTGATCGAAATATTTGTAAGCATTGATCGTATCACCTTGAAGAAGGAACTCGTAGTACACTACACCTTTCCGGTCCCACCAAATGCACAGAGGAACCTCCGTCGGATGAAGTGCAGGCCTCGCAACAGTTGAAGGTCTATTTCCATTGGACCAAGTGCGTTTTCGATGCACATTTCGGTATCAAATCCTAGTTCCGTGTGTTGTATCCATGTGTCGCTGGAGAAGCAAATCGCACGTAGAGACGCGGATCATAAAGCCGGTCTCCGTCAATAGGTATGGAACCCAAACTTCATATTGATTTGCACATCCTATTTTTATTAAATGCATATGTACCATTGTTTTGGGCATATTAGTGGCATCCACTATCTCGCGCACACTGTATCGTGGATTTTCAGTGCGCACAGTCTTGATAATGTCCGTATCAGTCGTTGCTGGGCGTCCGCTGCGGTCTTCATCTTTCAATTCGAAATTTCCACCACTAAATTTCTTAAACCTATTTTGGACAGTCCTAATAGTGGTAGTACCATTCCCGTAAGCGGTGAGAATCTCGTCTGTAGTGTCCATTGCATTATTGCCTCTTTTAAAGCAATGAATAATAACATGCCGCAAATGCATCTTTTGGCTCTCCACTCTGAACGGTGCAGAAAAAATTTTGAAAGAGACTTTCTCACCAACGAGACGTACTTTGAAAGAGCTCTAGGACGACTTAAACCGATGCCATAAGCGGCTACGAGATAATCCTGCATGTTTATATAAACACAGCCACTTAGAATCACTCATAGCGAGACGCAAAGGAACCTATGGGACAACCTAACAGTATACTATCGCATTCAGGGAGCCAAACTAGTACACATTTTAGTGACGGGCACATTTATTAGATCTATGAATAAGAATAGAGAATATCTAAACCTTCGAGAATGTACCAACTTCTTCGAGAGCCGATCGGCTAAGTCACTGGCATCACCAACCGCCTGATTCCGAGAGTCAAACAAGATATTTCAGGCGTAAATCCGCTGAAAAGTGTAGGCAATAGACACCTTAATTCATGGTACCAATATTACAGTAGAAGGACAATTCGTCGGAGAGTACTTACAATTGGTATAGGATCATTCTTTTTGCCGAACACGTTACCGTCCGAGAACCTAACCCGCTGCAGCGAGTGTTATGCTACGTGCTCACCGAATTAAATTAGTAAACATAAAAGCTGAGGCACACCTTATTTGGATATATGAATTTGGAGATTGAGTGTCAAACAGTTCGAGATCGTTTCCACCTTCTTTGCGAGTCGAACGGCTATGTCAATATGTTCACCCATCCTGCGATACCGAAGGTCTAACCAGGTATTCCGGGAGTGAATCCACAGAACAGTATTGCCAATGGATACTTTAATTCGCCGAGTGAATATTAAATTATTGTGTCACACCGTGTGAGATCGTTACTAATTGCTATAACGGCAAACGTTTAACCGAATGCCTTACCGTTCGAGAAGCTAACTTACTTACTTAGATATTACTTAGATATATGAATAGCAAAATCATGAGTGAAACCTTTCGAAAACGTTACCACCTTATTTAAAAGTCGAACTTCTAAGAGAACATCTTCACCTATCCAATGATTCCGAGTGCCAAGCCGGGTATTGCGTGAGTAAATTCGCTGAGCATTATTGGCAATAATAACCTTAATTAACAGAGTGAATATTAAAGTAGAGCACCAAACTATTTGTGAGCGATACCAGTTGGTATAAGGTCAATCGTTTTACTGAAGACATTACGCTCCGAAGATTTAAGCCGCTGTACGAAGAGTACATCATGGTGTTCAGAGGGATAAATTGGTATACATTTTATTGACGGTGACCATAATTTCATGTATGAGCTAGAAGATCGATTGTCAAGCCGCTCGAGAACGTTGTCACCTTCTGTGAAATATGTACGGCTAAGTGAACAGCTTCACCTATCCTGAGATTCCGAGGTTCGAACCAGATATTCTGGTACTAAATCGGCTTAACATATTTGCAATGGACAACTTAATTCACGAACTGAATATTAAATATAGATCGTGAAACCGTTTGATAACGTTACCAATTGCTATAAAGCATTACTTCGTCCTCAGGGATACAAATTAGTATACATTGCAGTGAAGGGCACACAACTTCCTGTATGCATTAGAAGATCGATGGTGAAACCATGCGAGAGCGTTACCATATTCTGTAAGAGACGAACGGCTATGTCAGTAGCGTCACCTATCCCATGATTCCGAGAGTCAAACCAGCTATACCCGGAGTATATCCGCTGCAAGGTACTGGCAATAGGCACCGTAATTCCGGATATGAATATCAAAGTACGGTGTCAAACCGTTAAAGATCGTTACGTATTGCTATAGAGTCAAACCTTTTACCGACGGTTGTACCTTCCGAGATAATAACCCGCGGTATCGAGAGTATAACTTTGTGTCCAGAGAACCAAATGAGCAAAAATTTTATTGACGTGCTCCATAATTTCATGTTAGAAATATATAATCGAGGGCCAAACCAGTCGAGACCGTTACTGCCGTCTTTGAGAGTCACACAGCTGAGCCAGTAGCATCACCTATCCTGTGATACCGACAGTCAAACCAGGTATTTCGGCAGACAAACTGTGCAGTATTGGCTTCATTCATCCTATTTAACGGTATAAATATTAATGTCCCTATTAAAACCGTCATAGAACGTTACGAATTTGTTTGGAATCGAACGATTTACCGAAGACCATACACTCCGAAAAAGTAACTTGCATCATCGTGAATTTAACTTCGTGTTCAGAGAATGAAATAAGTGTTCATTCCAGCGACGGGCAGGTTAATTTCATGTATGAATTAGAAGATCGATGGTCAAACCGTTCGAGAACGTACCACCCTGTTTGAGAGTCGAACAGATAAATCAATAGCTCCACCTATCCTGTGATTCCGGGAGTCAACCCAGGTAATCCGAGAGTGAATCCGCTAAAGGGGATTGTCCATAGATACCCTAATTCGCATAGTGAGTGTTAAAATAGAGCGTCAAACCGTTAGAGAACGCTATTATTTACTATAAAGTCAATCGTGTCATCGAATCCATTACCGTCCGAGAAGCTAACCCGCCGCATCGGGCGTATATCTACGTGTATAGGCATACAAATTGGTATACATTTTAGTGATGGGAACCTTAATTTCGTTATGAATAACGAGATCGAGTGTCGAACCGCTCGTGAATGATACCACCTTCTGTGGGAGACGATCGGCTAGATCAATTGCTTTACCTATCCTGCTATTCCGATAGTCAAAACAGGTAATCCAGGAGTAAACGCCCTGTACTGCATTGGCAGAAGACACCTTAATTCCTAGTATGAATATTAATGTACCGAGCCAAACCGTTGTAGAACATTATCTATTGCTATAGACTCAAACTTTTTACCGAAGGCCTTACCTCCTGAAAACCTGTCCCGCTATACCGAGAGTGTAACTTCGTGTTCAGGGAAATAAATTATTATACATGTTAGTGACCGCAGCTTAATGTAATGTACGAATTAGATGATCTCGGCTCAAACCGGTAGATAACGATGCCACCGTCTTTGAGAGACGGTCGGCTAAGTCAGTAGCTTCACCTAGCCTGTGATTCAGTGAGTTAAACAAGATATTCTGGGAGTCAGCCCGCTGTAAACTATTGGCAATGGACACCGTAATTCACGGTATAGATATTAATGTAGAGAGCCGCACCGATTGACAACGTTACAAATTGGTATAACGTCAAACACTTTATCGCATACCTTACCTTCTGAGGACATAAGCCGCTGTTGCGAGTCTCATGCTTAGTGCTCACGGAAACAAATGAGTAGGCATTACAGCAGAAGCACACTTTATTCTTAAGTATGAGTTAGAGGATCGAATGTCAAACCGTTCCCGAACGTTACCACCTTCCTTGTGAGATCGCACATATATCACAATATCTTCACCTGTCCTGTGGTTCCGAGTGTCACGCCAGATATTTCGGGAGAAAATCCTCTGAGCAGTACTGGAAATATACACCACAACTCGAATAATAATAATATATTATATATATAAGGTGTCCATTGCCAATGGACATCTCACCTCTCGGTTTGAATATTAAACTAGAGTGTAAAACCGTTTGAGAGCGTAAACAATTGGTATAAAGTCAATAGCTTTACTGAAGGCCTTACAATCAGCGAACGTCACTGGCTATATCGAGAGAATGACTTCGTTTTCCGAGAATGAAATTAGTGTTCATTTCAGTTGACGCATTAGAGCGGAGCGTCAAAGGGTTTGAGAACGTTAGCAATTGGTATAACGTCGTTTCTTTTACCGAATACCTTACCTTCCGAGAACCCAAAACGCTGTATCGAGTGTTTTATTTAGTGTTCGCGGGAACATATTAGTCCACATCTTAGCTGACGTACACCACAGTTTCATGAATTGATATAAGAATCAAGAGTAAAGCCGTACGAGAAAGGTGGCATCTTGTTTGAGGGTCGAACGGCTGTGCCAATACCTACACCTATCATGTGGTTCCGAAAAATAATCCAGGTATGCCGGGTGAAATTCCGCGGAACTGTTTTGGCAATAGACACATCAATTCACGGATTGAATATTAATGCATACTGGCTAACCGCTTGAGAACTTTCCCAATTGCTACAAAGTCAAATGTTTTACCGAAGGCCTAACCTTCCGCGATCGTCACCGGCATCATCGAAAAAATACGTTCGAGTTTAGAGAGTGAAATTAGTATTCATTTCAGTGACGGGCAATTTAACTTCATGTATGAATTAGAAGAGCGAGCGTCAAACCAATCGAGACCGTTACCATCATCTGTGGGAGACGAACGGCTACGTCAATATCATCACCTATTCTGCCATTCCGAAGGTAAAGCAGGTATTCCCGGTGGGAGTCCGCTGCACAGTACTGGCCATAAACAAATTTATACACAACGAGAGTCGGTGATTTAACGTGCGGCTCCTGCCACGAGGGCTTAATCCACACGGCCCCCATGGGCGCGGGATTGGGATACGCCCAATCAGCACAGTGTGTGGCGCACCTTACCACACACCTACCAATTAGCTCGTAGACTGCAAGCCCTACG
>NIJG01000151.1:442713-546609 GCA_002201625.1 Euglossa dilemma
TTCGATTTGTTCCAAAATATTCAATATTCAGTTTGTAAAATTGTATTTCTTAGTAGAATTGTCTTCGGAATTTGCTGTCCGTATGTTTGTGACTACATTGTATTGAATTTTGTTGTTGTATTATATGATTGTCCGTACACGAGCCTACGCTACCGGAGCCACATAACTGAAATGAACTTGCAGTTAGGAATGATAGATCGGGGCGCCACTACTGTATGACCATGGCTCATTTTTTTGACCATGCTTTGGTAACGTATGCATTTTTTCCCAGTTTTCTATTTATTATTACATATTGTAATTTGCTGTATTAATATTTTTGTTTTTTTCGAAATTTTAAATTTTTATTTTAAAAAATTGTACTTCGTAGTAAAAATGTCGACGTAATTAGGTGAGTGTACGTTTCTGACGATATTTTGGTAAGCTTTTTGTTGTTTTATGCGATTGTCTGTATATATGCCTACGCTGTTTGAATGACACGACTTTCGAGGTCTTGTAGTAGCGTACGGCAAACGGAGCGGCCTACAGGATGGTCTTCGCTAATTTCGTTATCCCTGACTTTGCACCACATGCAATTTTTCCCAGTTTTCCATTTATTTATGCATACTGTAATTTACTGCTATGACAACTCTGACTTTTTTCAGAATTTCAATTTTTAGTTTACAAAATTGTATATCTTGGTGAAAGTGTCTTTGGAAATATTTGAGTGTACATATATGATATTATTTCGTCAATCCTATTGTAATTTCATACGATTGCAATTATACGTACTTACGCCTACGGGGCGACGCTGCTGGAGTGTTCTTGCAGTTGCGTTCCGACCATCGGAGCGACGCTAATGTCTGATCTTCGGTAATTTGTTTAAATTTGACTTTGTACCGTAGTCATTATTCCCAGTTTTACTGTAATTTACGTATATGATATTTTGGATTTTTTTCCAAATTTATAATTTCTAAGTTCAAAAATTGTACTCCTTAGGAAAATTGCCATCGAGTTAGTAGTGTGTACGTTCTTGACAATATTTTGTTAAATTCTTGGTTATTTTGTATGATTTGGCAGAATGCGTACCTACGCTGACGCAGCAGCACGTCTAGGTAGTTCTTGTTGTTGCGTTCGGTGAAACTGAGCGACACTGCTGTATGGCCTTTGTTAATTTCATTCACCTCAGTTTTATTACGTATGCATTCTGTCCCAGTATTCTACCTACTTCTACATACTGTAACTTACTATTGTGGTATTTTCAATATTTTGGTAATTCCCAATTTTTAGTTTCAAGCATTTTATTTCTAAGGATAATGTGTCATTGGAATTAGTTGAGTGCACGTTTATCGCTATATTTTGCAAAATTTATCGTTGTTTTGTATGATTTTTTGTATACATTCCAACGCTTCCGGAGCGACACGGCTGGAGTGGTCCTGTAGTTGCACTTGGCAGATCGGAGCGAACCTAGTGAATGATCTTCGCTAACTACTTTAACCATAATATTGAAGCGTATGTATTCCCACTCGGTTTTCTCATTATTTCAACGTACTGCAATTTACTTCTGTGATATTTTCGACTGTTCCAAAATATCCACTTTTTAATTTTAAGCATCGTATTTCCTTAGGACAAAGTGTTACTAAAGTTCGTTATGTGTTCGCTCATGACTATATTTTGTTAAACGAATAGTTATTGTATACGGTTGTTTGCGTAAATACGTTAGCGGAACTACACGGTTGGGGTGGTCTTGTAGTTGCGTAAGGCAGATAGCAGCGACATAATGAATGCACTTCAGTCATTTATTAACCTTGATTTTGTACCGTATGCATTCTTTCGCAATTTTCTATTTTTTTACAAATACTACTCGGCTTCTGGCGCGGTACGGTTGTAGTGGTCTTATAGTTAGGTACGGCAGACTGGAGCAGCGTACTGGATTGTCCTTGTTAATATCTGTAACCCATGATTTAAACTGAATGCAATCTTTCCCAATTTGTTCATTTATTTTATACGTTCCTTAATTTACTGTAATGATATTTTCTTATTTTAGTAATTTTCAATTTCTATTGTAAGAAATTGTATTTCCTAGTATAACTGCCATTGGAAATAGGTGAGTGTACTCTTATGGCATTATTTTGTTTAACTAATTGTCATTGTGTATGATTGTCTGCATACTTACCTCAGCTGACGGAACAACACGACTGGAGTGGACTTGAAGTTGCGATCGGTACATCGTAGTTACACTACTGTTGGATCTTCGTTAATTTCTCTAACCTCGATATTGTATCGTATTCATTTTTCCCAGTCGTCCAATTATTTGTACAAACTATAATGTAGTGTTATGATATTTTCGATATTTTTCGCAATATTCAATTTGCATTTTAAGAAATTGTATTTCTTATTAAAAGTGCCATTTGGAATTAGTTGTGTGAACGCTTATGACAATATTGCCTTAAATTCTTTGTTATCTTATTTGATTGTCTGAATACGTATCTATGTTTCCGGAGCATCACGAATGGAATGGCTTTGCAGTGTCATTCGGTATATCGGTGCGACACTATTGCAAGATTTTCGATAATTTATCTGTCCATGATACTGTACCGTATGCATTGTTTCCCAGTCATCCTTTTATTTGAACATGCTGTAACTTACTGTTGTGATATTTTCAATTTGTTTCAACATTCTCCACTTTTATTTTAAAAAGTTGGTTTAATAGTAAAAGTGTCATTGGAACTTGTTGAGTCTACGTTAGTGACAGTATTTAGTTAAATGCAATGTTATATCATATGATTGTCTTTATACGTCGCTACGCTGCTAGATCAACACGACTAGAATAGTCTTGTAGTTGCGTACGGCAGATTGGGACATCACTACTGGATGGTCTCCTTCAATTTCTATAACCTTGACTTTATACCGTACGCACTCATTTGCAGATTTGTTTGTTTCTACATACTGTAATTTACTGTTATCATATTTCTGATTACATCAAAATTTCCAGTCTTTATCATCCAAAACTGAATTTTTGAATAATGGTGTCTGCTGAATTAGTCGAGTTTGCGTTTAGGAGAATATTTTACTGACTTTGTTTTCGTATTATATGATTGCCTGTATTCGTATGTACACTTCCGGAACGACACGGCTGTAATGGCTTTGTAGTTGCGTACGGCAGATCGGATGCGGCATACTGAATCTTCGATAATTTCTGAAACCATGATTAAACCCCGTATGAATTTTTTACCAATTCTTCCATTTATTTAGTCATTCTGTTATTTAGTGTTATGATATTTTCGATTTTCATTGAAATTTTAAATTCCCATTTTAAAAAATTGCATGTTTTAGTAAAAGTGTCATTGGAAATAGTTGAGAGTACATATATGACAATTTTCTGACAGGCTTGTTGTTACATTATATGATTATTTATATGCGTACCTACGAGTCCTGTGCGACATGGCTGGATTGGTTTTGTAGTTGCGTTCGCTAGATCGGTGCGACAGTGCCGTTAGGTCTTTGTTAATTTCTGTGACCTTGATATTGTACCGTTTGCATTCTTTCTCTGTTTTCTGTCGATGTGTACATACTGTAATATACGGTTGTTATATTTTAGATTTTCATCAATTTTTGAAGTTTTTAATTTCAGAAATTGTATCGTACATGAAATGTGCCTTTGGAATAAGTTGAGTGTGCGTACATGTCGATAATTCTTTAAACTTTTTGTTACTTTATATGACTGTTACTATGCGTACCTTCGCTGTAAGAGCAATACGAATGACGAGGACTTGTAATTACGTACCGCAGATGGAAGCGGAACTACTGGATGGTGTTCGATGGTTTCTTTAATCATTATTTTATTCCGTTTCTATTCTTTCGCAGTTTTCTACCTATTTACAATTAGTGCTATTTACTGTTACGATATTTCCGATTTTCTTTTATTTTAAATTTTCAATCATTATTATTAAAAATTGTATTCCTTGGCAAAGGAGTCTTTGGAATTAGTTGTGTTTAGGTATATGACGTTATTTTGATAGACCAATTGATATTTTATATGATTATCTGTATACGTACATACGATATCAGTGCAACACGACTAGCGAGGTATTGTAGTTGGGTACGGCAGAACGGATCGGCACTACTGAATGGACTCCGATCAATTCCATAACCTCGATTTTGTTCCGTATGAGTATTTCCTCAGTTTCCCATTTATTTTTGCATTCTGTAATTAACTGTTACGATATTTTCGATTTTTCTACAAAATTTTCAATCTTTATCTTAGAAAATTGTACTAAGGAAATGTGACACTCGAATTAGTTCAGTGTACCCGTATGACATTATTTTGTTCAAATAATTGTTATTTTGTATGACTGTCTGTCTACGTACCTATGCTGTTTGCGCGACACCACTGGCGATGTCTTGTATTTGCGTACGACAGAACGGAGCGACACTACTCGATGGTCTTCGATAATTTTTTTAACCTTGATATTGTACAGTAAAAAATTTTTCCTTATTTATCACCTGTTTGTACATACTGTAAGTTACTGCTATGATATTTTCACATATCCTAAAAAATACAATTTGTGAAATAAAAAATTGGAGGTTTTGAAAAAATC
Source organism: Euglossa dilemma (assembly GCA_002201625.1). NCBI lineage: Eukaryota > Metazoa > Arthropoda > Insecta > Hymenoptera > Apidae > Euglossa > Euglossa dilemma. The sequence goes on from NIJG01000151.1 coordinate 447,291, forward strand.
TGGAATATCATAACAGTCTGATTGATCACAGAATGTAGAAATAAGTAGTGAATATCGATAGAATGCATTCGGCACAATATCAAGGGTAGAAAAATTAACGAAAATAATACCGTAGTGTCGGTCCGATATGGCGAACCCATCTGCGAGCCCACTTCAGACGTTTCGTTCCGGAAGAGATGGTACGAATGCAGACAGTCCTATAAAATTATAATGTATTTAACAAAATATTGTCATAAACGTAAACTCAGCTAATACCAAATACACTTTTACTAAGGAATACAATTTCTTAAACTGAAAATGAAAATGTATTTATAAATGGAAAGCTGGAATGAAAAGCATATGGTACAATATCAAAGTAATAGAAATTAATGAAGATCGTTGAGTCGTGTCTTCGGATCTGCCGAATGCAACTACAAGACCACAGCAGCCGTATCGCTACGGATGCGTAGGTACGAATACAGTCAATCATATAAAGTAACAATCTGCTTTAGAAGATATTGTTGTAAACATACACTCAAATAATTCCAAAGTCACATTTCCGAAAAATACAATTTTCCATATTAAAAATTGGACATTGCGAGAAAAATCGGAAATACTAGAGCAGTAAATCGCAGTATGTATAAATAAATGGAACATTGCGATAGAACGCTTACGGTACAATATCGCGGTTATGGAAACTAGCGGAGGTCATACAGTAGTGCCGCTTCGATCTACAGAAAGCAACTACATGGCTATCTCCAGTCGTGTCGCGCATGGCAGCGTAGGTGCGTATAGAGCCAATCATTTAAAATGACATTAAGCTTTACAGCATAATGAGATAAACGTACACTCGCATTACACCAAAGACACTTTTACTGAGAAATACAATTTTTTAAAATGGGAATTGAAACCTTCGGAACAAAATCAGAAATATCGAAACAGTAAATTACAGTGAGTAGAAATAAATCGAAATCTGCGAATGAATAGAAACGGTAAAATATTAAGGTGAAGGAAATTAGCAAAGACCATATACCAGCATCGCTCCTATCTTGTGAACGAAATTACAATATAACTCCAGCCGTGTCGTTCCAGAAGTACAGGTACAAACACGGACAATCGGATAAAATAAGAGTATGATTAACAAAATAATGTATGAAACGTACAATCAACTAATTCCGATAACACTTTTACTAAGCAAAATAATTTTTTATAATAAAAATGTGAAATTTTGAAAAAATTGGAAGCATAATTACAGTAAATTACAGTATGCGTCAATAAATGGATTGTATGGAAAAACGCATACAGTACAATATCATAGTTAACGAAGTTAACGAAGACCATCAAGATCTGTCGTTCCGATGTAGTGAAGGCAACAGCAAGATGAATACAGTCGTGTCGTGCCGGCAGCGAAGGTACATATGGAGACAATCATATAAAATATGAGGAAATATAACAATATATTGTCACAAACGTATGCTCAAATAATTACAAAGGCACTTTTCATGTACGATAAATATTCTGAAATCAAAAACTTGCAATTAAAAAAAAAATCGAAAATATCATAACACTATATTACGGTTCGTGTTCTGATTAAGAAATTGGTCTCCATTTCAGTGACAGGCACATTAACTACATGCGTGCATTAGACGGTCGAACGTCAAACCTTTCAAGAACGTTACCACCTTCTGTGAGAGACGAACGGCTAAGTCAGTAGCATCACATATCCTGTCATTCCGAGAATCAAACCAGATATACCGGGAGTAAATACGTCGTACAATATTGGTCTTAGCCACCCCATGTCACGGTATTGAATCATTATACCGAAGGCCTTACCTTCCGAGAAGCTAACTCGCTGTACAGAGGGTGTGACTTCGTTTTCAGAGATGCAAGTTAGTATGAGTTTTAGTGACAAGCACCATAATTTTAAGTATTAGTTAGAAGATCGAGGGTCGATCCGTTATAGAACGGTACCACCCTCTATGAAATTCGAAGGGCTAAGTCAATAACTTCACTTATCCTGTAATTCCGAGAGTCGTACATGATATCCCGGGAGAAAGTCTGCTGAATAGTATTGGCAATAGACTCCCTTATTTACCGATTTGAATATTAAAATAGACCGTCAAACTGTTTGAGAACGTTACCAATTGCTTTAAAGTCAGACGCTTTAAAAAAGATCATACCCACTAAAAAATTAATCTGCAGTATCGAGAGTATAACTTCGTGACCATAGAAAGGAATTAGTCTTCATTTCAGTGACGGGCACCATAACTTCATCTATGAATTGGAAGGTCGAGGGTCAAACCGTTGGAGAATATTACAACCTTGTTTGAGGCTCGGACGGCTAAGCCAGTATATTCACCTATACTGTGATTCCGAGACAGAATCCAAGCTTTCTGGTAGTAAATCACCAGATCAGTCATGGAAATAATTGTGATTAATCAAACGGTATCAATATTGAGGTAGAGAGTCAAACCGTCGCTGAAAATTACCAATTTGTATGTGGTCAATCTTCTTGCGGAAGACCGTACCGACCGAGAACATAACCCGCTGTATCGAGAGTATAACTTCGTGTTCGGGTATCAAACTCGTATTCATTTTAGTGACGGGCTGCTTGATTTCAAGTATTAATTGGAAGATCGAGGGTAAAATCGTTCGAGAATGTTACCACCCTCTTTCTGGGTAGAACGGCTAAGTCAATACCCTTCCGAGGGCCGTGTCAGGTATTCTGGAAGTAAACGCCCTGAACATCATTGGAAAGGGTCACCTTAATTGACAGTATAAATTCAAAAGTAGAGAAAAAAACCGTGGAAGAGAAATAAAAGCACATATAAAGTCATTCTTTTTACTGAATACCTTACCTTCCGAGAACCTAACCAGCTGTAGCGTGTGCCTTGCTTAATGTTCACGGAAACAAATCAGTTTACATGTTAGCATGTAACTATGTGTTAGCAGGCAACACATTTTCTTTTATAAATATCGAAATCGAGAGTGTAACAGTTAGAAAATGGTATCACCTCCTTTGGGTGTTGAAACGCTAAGACAATAGCTTCTCCTGTCCTTTGACCCCGATAATCAAATCAGGTATTCCGTGAGTAAGACCGCTGAACAACGATGGGAATAAGCACCTTAATTCACGGTTTGCATATTAACGTAGTGCGTCAAGCGGTTAGACAAAGTTACCAATATGTAAGGAATCAATCTTTTTACAGTATACGTTGCCTTTGAAGAACGAAACCCGCTGTATCGAGAGTATATCTTCTTGTTCGATGAAGGCAATTATTAATCATTTTAGTGATGACATCTTAATTTCATGTATGAGATAGAAGGTTGAGTATCAAACCGTTCAGGTACGTCACCACCATCTTCGAGACTCGAACGGCTGAGTCAATACCTTTACATATCCTGCGATTCAGCGAGTCAAACCAGGTATTCCTGGAGAGAATTCGCTGAACAGTATTTGCAATATGCACCTTAATTCACGGTATGAATATTAAAGTAGAGCCCCGATCCATTTGTGAACGCTACCAATTTGTATCGAGTCAAACCTTTTACCGAAATCCTTACCTGCGGTGAACCAAATCTGCTCTATCGAGAATATAACATAGTGTACTCACTAAAATTCAGAATACATTTTAGTGGCGACCACCTTAGTTTCATGTATGATTTAGTAGATCGGGCAAACTCTTCCAGAACCTTACTACCATCATTGAGAATCGCACAGCTAAGTCAATAGCTTTACTTACCCCGTGATTCCGGCAGTTAAACCAGGTATTCCAGAAGTAAATCCGCTGAACAGAAATGGCAATAGTGACCTTAATTCCGGGTTTGAATATTAAAGTAGACAGTCAATTCGTTGAAGAACATTACCAATTGGTAGAAAGTCATTCTTTTTAACCTATACCTTACATTTCGAGGACGCAAGCCGCCGTAGGGATTGTCTTGCTTTGGGCTTACTGGAACCAATTAGTAGACATTATAGCACAGGCATACCTTATTTTGATATATGAATTAGAAGATCAAGTATCAAACGCTTCGAGAACGTTACTACATTCATTGAGAAAGTCAATAGCTTCACCTGTTCCAAAATTCCAAGAGTCAAGCCATGTATTCCGGGAGTAAATCCGCGGAACAATATTGGCATTACACTCCCTAGTTCTCGATATAAATATTAACGTACATAGTCTAACCGTTGTAGAATGTTACTTACTTGTATAGTGTCTATCATTTTACCGAAGACCTGACCTTCCGAGACCCAGAAATGTGGTATCGAGAGAATAACTTCGTGTCCAAAGGAACAAATTAGTATACATTTTAGTGACTGGCGCCTTAATTTCAGTAATGAAGATGATGTTAGCGAGGCAAACACTTCCATAACGTTACCACCATCTTTGAGAGTTGCACAGATACGCGAATAGCTTCACATATTCTGCGATTCCCAGAAGCAGATCAGATATTCCGCGACTTATCGCGCGGTACATTATTGGAGTTAGACACGCTATTTCACTATATAAATATTATTGAACAGAGATAATCCATTGTAGAACACTACTAATTGCAATACAGTCAAACATTTTACCGGAGGCCATGCCTTGCGAGAAATTGATCCGCAGTATCGAGAGTATAAAACTTCGTTTTCAATATGCCAAATCAGTATATATTTTAGTGTCGGCAACCTTAATTTAATGTGTGAATTCGAATATCGAGTGTCAAACCGTTCGAGAATGTTACCGCTTACATTGAGAATAGAACGCCCACGTCAATAGCATTACCTATCCATTGTTTCCGAGAGCCAAATCAGGTATTCCGCGTGTCAATCTGCTGTTCAGTGTGAAATTGATCCGCAGTATCGAGAGTATAAAACTTCGTTTTCAATATGCCAAATCAGTATATATTTTAGTGTCTGCAACCTTAATTTAATGTGTGAATTCGAATATCGAGTGTCAAACCGTTCGAGAATGTTACCACTTACATTGAGAATAGAACGGCCACGTCAATAGCATTACCTATCCATTGTTTCCGAGAGCCAAATGAGGTATTCCGCGTGTCAATCTGCTGTTCAGTGTGGGCATCAGGCACCCTACATTCGAGAAGCTAACACGCCATATCGAGAGTATAACTGAGAGGTCAGGAAAGCAAATTAGTATACATTTTATAGACTACCACCTTAACTTCAACTACGAATTAGAATATCGAGGATGAAACCGATCAAGAACCTTACTACATTCTGTGAGAGACGAACGGCTAAGTGAATAGCTTCACCCATCCTTTGACTCGGAGAGTCAAACCAGGTATTCCGGGAGTAAATGCGCTGAATAGCATAGGCAATAGACACCTTAATTCACGTTCTGAAAATTATGGTACAGACTCACACTCGGAAAACAATAACAATTGGTATAATGTCATTGTTTATGCCGAATACATTGCCTTCCGAGAAACGAATGAGCTGTCTGAAGTGTCAGGCTTACTGTTCACGCCAAAACAAATTAGTCGACATTTTGGCAGATGGACTCCTTATTTTCATGATTGGGTAGCAAAATCGAGAGGCAAACCATGGGAGAACGTTACCACCTTTCTTCGGAATCGCACAGCTAAGTCAGCACCTTCATTTGTCCTGCGATTCCAAGAGTCATACCATGCATTCCGGGAGCAAATACGCTGAACAGTTTTGGCAATAGGCCTCTCAATTCGCGGCATGAATAATAAAGTGGTGAGTCAAATCGTGGAAGGACGTTACGTACAGTTATAGAGTCAAACTTATAAGCAGAGGTCTTACCTTCCGAGAAGCTATTGCGCTGTATCCAGAGTATAACTTCGTGTTCAGGGATGCAAAGTACTGTTCATTTTAGTGACGAGCATCTTAATTTCATGAATGCATTAGTAGACCAATTGTCAAACCGTTCAAGAATGATACCACCTTCCATGAGCGACGAACAGCTAAGTCGATGGCTTCACCTATGCTGTGATTCCGTGAGTAAAACCAGGCATTCCGGGAGTAAATCTGCTGTACAGTATCGGCATTAAAACCCTACTTCCGGTATAAATAGTAATGTACAGAGTCACAAAGTTGAACAAATTTACCTATCGCTATAGGGTCTCATTTTTCACCGAAAGCCGTGCGGTCCGAGAAGCTAAACCGCTGTATCGAGAGTGTAACTGCGTCGTCAGTGAAGCAAAACATTATAAATTTTAGTGACGGGAAACTTAATTTAATCTATGAATCAGAAGATGGAGGAACAAACGGTTCGTGAACGTAACCAACATCTTCGGGAGTCGCACAGCTAAGTCAATATATTCACCATTTCAGGGATGCCGAGACTCAAACCAGGCATTCTAGGAGTACATACTCTGAACAACATTGGCAATAGACGTCTAAGTTCGCTGCATGTGCATTAGAGTAGGCAGTCAGACCGACGGAGAGCAATACCAATTGGTCTATAGTCATTCTTTTTACAGAATATGTTACCTTCCGAGAACGTGTTCCGCTTTATCGAGAGTATAACTTCGTGGACAGAGAAACGCATTGGTATACATTTCAGAAACGACTACCATTATTTCGTGCATGAATTAGAAGATCGAGCGTCAAACCATTCCAGAGCTTCACCAGGTTCGCTGAGAGTCGAACGGCTAACACATTTCCTTCTGCTGTCCTGTGATTCCTAAAGTTAAACCAGGTATTCGGGGAGTATACCTGCTGAATAGTATTGGCTATTGACGCCTTAATTCACGGTTTGAATATTGAAGTAGAGTGTCAGACTGTTTGAGACCGTTACCAATTGTTATAAAGTCAAACGTTGTACCGAAGAACTTACCCTCCGAACAACTGACCATCCGTACCGAGTAAATACCTTCCTGTCCACAGAAAGAAATTAGTATTCTCTTCAGTGACGGCCACCTTATGTTCATGTATGAATTAGGAGATCGATGTTGTAACCGTTCGAGAGCGTTACCACTCTCTTTGTGAATTGAATGGATGAGTCAATAGCTCCATCTACCCTGTGATTTCGAGAGTCAAATCTGGTAATCTGAGAGTAAGCCGGCTGACGAGTGATGGCAATTGACACCTTAATTCACGGTTTGAATATTAAAGTAGAGCGTCAAACCGTTCGAAAACGTTACCAACTGATATAAAGTCAAACGTTTTATAGAATAACCTATAGTCCTAGAAACCATTGCGTCGTATCGAGAGTATAACTTCGTGACTGGAGACACACATTAGTGTACATTTTAATGGCGGCTCCTTAATTTCATCAATGAATAGTGTGATCGAAGGTCAAACAATTCGAAAACGATACAACACTCTTTGCGATTCGAACAGAGAAGTCAATAGCTTCATATATCCTGAGTTATCGAGAGTCAAACCACGTATTCCGCCATTAAATCCACTGAAGAATATTGACAATAGACACATTCAATCACGGCATGAATATTAATGTTGAGAGCCAAATCATCGGCAAACATTACGAATTGGTATAAAGTAATTCTTCTAATGAATACAATTCCTACCTGGAAACTAACCCGCTGTGGCGTGTGTTTTGCTTATTGCTCACGAAATCATATTAGTAGATATTTTAGAAGACGGACACTTTAATTTCATGCGTCCGCAGGAATATCGAGTGTCAAAATGTCCGAGAAGGTTTCCATCTCCTTCGAGATTCGAACAGCTGCGACCGTAGCACCACCTATCATGTGATTCCGTGAGTCATACCCGGTATTCCAGGAATAAATCTGCTGAACAGTTTTGCAATAGACACCTTCATTCACGGTATTAATATTAAAGTAGGGAGTCAAACCGTTGGTAAATATTACCAGTTGATATAAAGTCATTCTTTTTTCCGAAAACCTTGTCTTCCGTGAGCCTAGCGTGCACTAGGGAGTATATTGCTTAGTGTTCACAGAAACAAATTAGTCGACATATTATCAGACGAGCACCTTATTTTCATTCTGGAATATCAATATCGAGAGTCATACCATTGGAGAACATTACCACCTTGTTTGAGAATCGAACGGCAATGCCGATAGCAACATCTATCATATGATTCCGAGAGTCAAATCAGGTGTTCCGCGAGGAAATATTCCCTTCACTATTGACATTATGCACAATATTTCACGGTGTAAATATTACAGTACACAGTCAAACCGTTGTAGCACGTTACCTATTGGTATAGGTTCAATCTCTTCACAGAAGGCCTTACATTTGAGAACCTAACCCGCTGTATCGACAGTACAACTTCGCGTTCGCAGAAGTGAATAAGTAGGCATTTTAGTCGCGGACATCTTAAGTTCATGTATGAACTATAAAGACCTATGGTCAAACCGTTCAAGAACGTTGCCACCTTCATTGAGGATCGACCGGCTTAGTCAATAGCTGCACCTATCCTGTTATTTCGATGGTGAGACCAGGTATACCGGAAGTTTATCCGAAGAACAGTATTGGCTGTAGACACCTTATCTCGCGGTATGAAGGATGAAGTATAGAGTTTAACCGTTGGAGAACATTAGCAGTTGGTATAAAGCTGGCCTTTTTACCAATGATCTTACCTTCCGAAAATCTATCCCGCTTCACCGAGTGTGTTACTAAGTGTTCGCGGATACAAATTAGTAGACATTTTAGCAGACGGAAGTCCAATATTCATGTATGAATAGAAAAATTCACAATCAAACCGTTCGGGAATGATACCACCTTCTTTGAGAATCGAATGGCGAAGTCAATGACTTAATCTATCATGTGATTCCGCGAGTCAGCATAGGTACCCCGCAAATACCTGCGCTGAATAGCTTTGACGATAGACACCTGAAGTCACTTTTTGTATATTAGCGTAAAGCGACAAACCGTTTGAGAAAGTTAACAATTTCTGTAATGACAATCTATTTACCGAAGACCATAACCTCCGAAAAATTAACCCGCTGTATCGAGAGTATAAAACCGTATTCAGAGGAATGAACTAGTATATACTTTAATGGCGAGGAACGAAATGGAAGATCGATGGTCAAACCGATCCAGAACGTTAGCACATTCTTTGAGGATCGAACGGCTAAGCCATTAGCTTCCCCTTTCTTGTGATTCCTAGAGCCAAATGAGGTATTCCTGGGGTATGTTCCCTGAATGATATTCGCAGCAAGCACCTTAATTCACGGCATGAGTATTAAAGTACGGAGTCAAATCGTGGGAGTACGATACCAATTGCTATAAAGTCATACGTCTTAACGGAAGCATTACCGCCCGAGAAGCTAACCCGCCGTATCGAAATTATAACTTCATGTGTAGAGCAACACATTAGTGTGCATGTTAGTGACGGTACCATAACATCAGGTATCAATTACAAAATTGAGCGCCAAAGCGCTCGAAAACATTGCTACTCTCTCGGAGTGTCCAACGAATAAGTCAATAGCTCCTCCTATCCAGTGATTCCGCAAGTATAATCATGTAATCCGGGAGTAAATGCTCTGTACGAAATTGGCAATAGACACCTTAATTCGAAGTTTGAATATTACATTAGAGCGTCAAACCGTGTGAGAACGTTACCAATTGCTATAAAGTCCGAAGTTTTACCGAAGGCCTTACCCATCGAAAAACAAACCGGCTCTATCGAGAGCATAACTTCGTGTTCATAGAAAGAATTTAGTACTCATTTCAATGACAGGCATCTTAGCTTCATGTATAAATTAGAAGGTCGGGTGTCAAACCGTTCGAGATCGTTGCCGCCTTCCGTGAGACACGAATGGCTACGACAATAGTTTCACCTATAGATGTGATTCCGAGAGTCAAGCCATGTATACCATGTAAATCCGCTGAACAGTACGGGCAATAGACAGCTTGATTCACAGTTTGAATATTAAAGTAGTGACTCAATCCGTTGGAGAACATAACCAATTTGTATAAAGTCATACTTTTTACCGAATACCCTACCTTCTTAGAACCTATCCCGCTGTATCGAATATCATGCATGCTGCCCACTGAAACAAATTAATGACTTTATCGCAGACGCACTGTTTTTTCAGGTATGATTAGAAAAATGGACAATCAAACCATTCGAGAGCAGTCCAACCTTCCTTAAGTATCGAACTGCTAAGTCACTATCTTCGCCTGTCCTGCTTTTCCGATAGACGAACTAGGTATTCCGGGAGACATTCCGCCTTATATTATTGGCAATGGACACCGTAATTCACGGTTTGAATGTTAAAGGACAGAGCTTAACCCTTGTAGAACGTTACCTATTCGTATTATGACAAAAGCCTTACGGAAGGCCTTATCCTTCGAGAACATACGCCTCTGTATCGAGAGTATAACTTCGTGTCCAGAGATACAAAATTAGTATTCATAGTAGTACCGGACACCTTAATTTCATGTATGCATGATATGATCCAGAGGCAAGCCGTTCCTGAACGTTACCACCATCTTTGTCAAATCACACGTCTATCACAATAGCTTCACCTATTCGGAGAGTCAAACCAAGTATTGCTGGAGTAAATCCTCTGAACTGTATTCCCAATAGACTCTTTAATTCATGGTTTGAATAAAACTGTAAAGCGTCCATCCGTTTGAGAACATTGCCAATTTGTTTAAAGTCAAACACTTCACCGATATACATACCTTCGGAGAAGCTAACCTTCCTTGTCGAGAGTATTTACTCGTGTTCAGAGAATGAAGTTAGTATTCATTTCAGTGACGGGGACCGTAACTACATGTACGAATTTGGAGGTCGCAGGTCAAACCACTCGGGATCGTTGCCACCTTCTGTGAGAGACGAACGGCCAAGTCAATAACTCCACCTATCCTGTTATTCCTTGTGTCAAGCCACGCATTCCTGCAGCAAATGCACCGAACAGTGTTGGCAAATGACACCTTAATTCATGGATTGAATATTGAAGCATTCCGGCAAGGCGATGCAGAACATTACCTATTCATGTAGGGTTAAACTTCTTACAGAATGCCTTACCCTCCGAAAAACAGACCCGCTCTATCGGGAGTATAACACTGCGTTCCAAGGTACGAACTGGTATACAACTTAGTGGCGGCACCTTAAATTCATATGTCAATTAGAATATAGAGATTCAAAGTTTTCAACATCGATGCCACCTTGTGTGAGAGACGAAAGGCTACATCAATAGCTTCAACCATCCGGTGATTCGGAGAGTCAAACCAGGTATTCATGGTGTATTTCCGCTGAACAGGATGGGTAATCTGGACCATCATTCACAGTATGAGCATTGAAGCAGGCAGTCAAGCCGCTGTAGAACATTACCAATAGTTGTAGGGTCACACTACTTACAGAGTGCCTTTCGTCCCGAAAAACTAACTCGCTATATCCGGAGTATAGCAGGGTGTTCAGACGTACGAAGTAGTATACATTTACTGACGAGCAGCATAGTTTCATGCATGAATTAGAAGATGGAGTGTCAAACCGTTCGAGAACGGTACCACATTCTGCGAGAAACGAACAGTTAACACAATAGCTTCACCCATCCTGCTATTCCGAGGATGAAACCTAGTATTCCGAGAGTAAATGCGCTGTACAGCATTAGCAATAGACACCTTCATTCACGGTTTGAATATTAAAATAAAGTATCACAGGATTTGAGAACGTTACCAATTGCTATAAAGTCAAAAGTTTTACCGATGACGCTACCTTCCGAGAATATAACTTCGTGTTAAAAGATACAAAATTAGTATTCATTGTAATGTCGGACATCTCAATTTTATGTATGCAGGATATGATCGGTAGGCAAACCGTTCCAGAAAGTTAACACCTTCTTTGTGAAATCGCATATCTAACACAATAGCTTCACCTGTCCTGTGGTTCCGGGAGTGTAACTCGGTATATCAGAAGTCTATCTGCTGAACAGTAATGGCAGTGGACACCTTAATTCACGTTCTGACTATTAAATTAGAACGTGAATCAACTTGGGAATGTTACCAGCTGGTATAAAGCCAAACACATTGCCGAAGGCGCTAGCTTCCGCGAACTTCACCGGCATCATCGAGAGTATAACTCGGTGTTCAACGAATGAACTTAGTATTCATTTCCGGGCACCTTAACTTCATTTATGGATTAGAACTTCGAGGGCCAAACCAATCGATAACGTTACCACGGTCTTTGAGAGTCGCACAGCTAAGCCAATAGCGTCACCTATCCAGTGATGCCGAGAGTCATACCAGGTATTCCTGGAGTAAGACAGCGGAACAGCATTGGCAATAGACACCTTAATTCATGGTTTGAATATTAAAGTGTGCCGTCAAACTGTTTGAGAACGCTACCAATTCGTATAAATTCATTCCGTTTACAAAATGTCTTACCTTCGGAGAACATAACCCGCTACATCGGGAATATATCTTCGTGTTCAGAGAAGCAAGTTAGTATGCAGTTTAGTGACGGGAACCTCAAGTTCATGAATGAGTTAGATGATCTACTGTCAAACCTTTCGAGCCAGTTACCACCGTCTTGGAGAGTCGAGCAGCTAAGCCAATCGCTTCACCTATCCTGTTCTACCAACAGACAAACCTGGAACTCCGGGAGTCCATCCGCTGAACAGTTTAGTCAATACACAGCTTATTTCACGGAATGAATATTACAGCAGAGCATCAAACCGTTGTAGAGCTGTACCTATTCGTATAAAGTCAAACATTTTACCGAAGGCCTTACCTTCCGACAGAGCGTGTGCCATCGTGATCAGAGAAGCAAGTTAGTATGAATTTTAGTGACAGGCACCATAATTTCATGTATTACTCATTAGATCGAGGGTCAAACCGTTCGAGAACGTTACCACTTTCTTCTAGAGACGAACGGCTAAGTCCATAGCTTCACGTATTCAAATATTCTAAGAGTTAAACCATGTATTCCCGGAGTAAATGTTACTATATTGCTATCTTGAATACTGAGAATGACACATGCTGCAGCGATTTGGGCTTTTCGATAGGTATGGTCCTCGGTAAAATGTTTGACTCTAAATTAAAAGATAAAGCTCTATAACCGTTGGACGCTCTACATTAATATTCAAACCGTGAATTAAGGTGTCTTTTGCCAATACTGTTCAGCGGCCAAAGTTCAGGAATACGTGGTTTTACTCTACCAACCACAGGATAGATAAAGCCATTGGCGTAGCGGTTGGTGTCTAACAGAAGGTGGCAACGTTCCCGAGCTATTTCACGTACGATCCTCTAATATACACATGAAGTTAATGTGCCCGTCACTGAAATTAATAATAATTTCCTTCTCCGAACGCGATCTTATAGTCTCGATGGAGCCGTTCAGATTCGCGGAAGTAAACGTCTCCAGTAACCGTTTGACTTTCTACAAATCGGAACCGTTCTCAAACAGCTTGACACCCTATTTTAATATTCAAGCCGTGAATTAAGGTGTCCATTGCTAATACTGTTCCGAGGATTGACTGCCCGAACACATGGTTCCGCTGTCGGAATCACAGGATCGCAGAAGCTATTAGCCGCCCCACTCTCAGGGAACGTGGTAAAGCTCTAGAAAGGTTTGACCCTCTATCTTCTCACCCATACGAGTAACTGAGGTGCGCGTCACTAGAATGTCTACTAATTTGTTCCTCTGAAGACGGAGTTATACCATCGGCACAGCTGGTTAGGCTTTCGAAGTGTGAGGTCTCCAGTAAAACGTTCGACTTTATACAAATTGGCAATGCACCCAAACAGTTTGACGCTCTACATTAATATTCCACCCGCAAATTAATATGTCAATTGCCAATACTGCTCAGCGGATTTACGCCCGGAATACCTTCTTATACTCATGCTATCACAGGTTAGATGAAGTTATATCGAAGTCTTGTAGTTGTACACGGCAGCTCGAAGACGCAGTACTGTATGGTTTAAGTTAATACCTTATCCATCATTTTGTACCATATGCATTCTGTCCCAGTTTTCTATTTATTTATAGATACTATACTTTACTGTCGTGATATTTTCGTTCTTCATCGAAATTTTCAATTTTCATGTAAGGAAATTGTATTTCTTAGTAAAAGTGCCTTTGAAATTAGTTGAGTGTACGTTTACATTTTCTTGTAAATAATATTATTGTTTTATATGATTGTCTGTACACGTACCTACGCATCCAGGGCGACACAGTTGTCGTGGTCTTGTAATTTCATTCATCAGATCAGGGCGACACTATTGGATGGTCCTCGTTAATATCTTAACCATCACTTTGTGCCGTATGCTTTTTATCCCAGCCTTCCATTTATAAGCACACACTGTAATTTACTGTCTTGATATTTACGATTTTTTTCGAAATTTCAATTTTTGTTTTCAAAATATTGTATTTCTTAGTAAAATCGTTCTTGGAATTAGGTGAGTTTAAGCTTATGACAAAACTCTGTTCAGCTTGTCGTTATTTTATATGATTGTCAGTATCCATACCTACGGTCCCGGAGCGACAGGTCTGTGGTGGACTTGTAGTTGCGTATGGAACATCGGAGCAACGCTAATGGATGGTCTACGTTAATTTCTTTAAACTTGAACTTGTACCATATGCAGTTCCTCCCATCTTTGCTATTTGTTTCTTCGAACTCTAATATATTGCTGTGATTTCATCGATTTTGTCTGAATTTTTATTCACTAATTTCAAAAATTGTATTTTTTTCATTTATTAAGCGCCTTTGGAATTACTAGAGTGTACGTTTATGACGATAACTTGTATAATTTGTTGTTACATTGTGTGAGTGATTCTATATGTACCTATTTTCCCGGAGCGACACGACTGGAGTGGGATAGTAGTTGGTTATGTTATGTCGGATTGTAGGGATACGGTACCTGACCGTATGCATAGCAGCGCACAGGATCGACACGATCGTAGTGTACTTGTAGTTACGTACGGTATTTCGGATCGACACTACTGCATGGCCTTTGTTAATTTCTTTTGCCTTGGTGTTGTATCGTATACATTTTCCCCATTGTCCTATTTATTTACTCAAGCTGTAGTTTAGTCCCATGATATTTTCGATTTCTGTCAAAATTTTCAATTTTTAGTTACAAAAATTTTTATTTCTTTGGAAAAGTGTGTTTGGAATTAGTTGAGTGTACGCATACGACAACATTTGGATAAACTGATTGTTATTTCATATGATTGCCTGTATACGTACCAGCCTTTCCGNATATTGTATCGTAAGAATTCATTTGCAGTTTTCTATTTATTTCTACATGCTGAAATTGACTGATGTGGTATCTTCGATTTTTCAAAATTATTAATTTCTAGTTTTCAATATTTTATTCCATAGGAAAAAGTGCCTTTGGAATTTGTTGACTGTACGTTTATGACTTTACTCGGTTAAACTTGTTGTTAATTTGTACGATTGTCTGTAAACGTGACTACGCTTCCGGGACAACACGGCTGGACTTATCTTGTAGTTGCGTTCACTAGATCGGAGCGACACTGCTATATGGCCTATGATCACTTTTTTAAACTTGATATTGTACCACTTGCATTCTTCCGCTATTTTCAACGTATTAGCACATACAGTAATTTACTGTTTTGATTATTTCAATATCTTCAATATTTACAATTTCTAATATCAATCATTGCACATTTTATGAATGGTGACTTTGGAATTTGATGAGTGTACGCTTATGACAATATGTTGTTGAATTGTTAGTCACTTTATATGATTGTCTCTATATGTACCTACGCTGCCGAAGCAACAGCACTGGATTCGTCTTGCTGTTGCGTTCACTAGGTCGGAGCGACAAATGCTGTATGGTCTACGTTAATTACTTTAACCTTGATATACTACCATATGCATTCCTTCGCATTCTTCCATTTATTTATATATACTGTAATTTACTGTTTTAATACGTACGAATTTCTCCAAAATTCAAAATTTTTAATTTCAATAATTTTACATTTCATGAAAAATGTCTTCGGAATCAGTTGAGTGTACGCTTATGTCATCAGTCTTTTATATTTGTTGTTACTTTAACCGATTTTGCGTGTACGTACCTACGCTTCCGGAGCAACACGGGTGCAGTTCTCTTGCAGTTGCGTTCGAAATATCGGAGCGACAGTGCTGTATGGGCTTTGATAATTTCTCTGACCCTGATATTGTACCGTGTGAATTATTTCTCTGTATTCTTTTTGTGTCTGCAGACTGTAATATACGGTTACAATATCTCCAATTCTTTCCCAAATTTTCAATTTTTTGTTTAAAAAATAGTATTTATCAGTGAAAGCGTCTTTGGAATAAGTCGAGTGTACGGCTATGCCAATATTATGATGAAACTAATTTCTATTTTACATAATTGTCGTGATACATACATACGCCTCCGGAGCGACGCGCCTGTTATGGTCATGCTGGTGCGTTCGGAATATCGAACCGACACTACGGTATTATCTTCGTTAATTTCACTAACCTTGATATTGTGCCGAATACATTCTTTCGATATTCACTATTTCTTACTACATTCAGTGATCTACTGTTATGATATTTCCGATTTTATTCAAACCCTCCAATTTTTTATTTCTGAAATTGTATTTTTAGGTGAAGTCGAAATATCACTGCAGTAACTTACAGTATGTACAAATAAATGAAGAACTGGGGAAAAATTCTTACTTTACAGTACGAAGGTGAAAAACAATATTGCAGACCATCCAGTAGTGTCGCTCCGATCTGTCGTACGCAACTGCAAAGCCACTACAGCCATGTCTTTCCGGAAGCATAGGTGCGCATACAGGCAATCGTATGAAATAACAGCAAGTATAGCAAGATATTATCATAATCGTACACTTAACTAATTCCAATGATATTTTTAATAAGAAATACAATATTTTAAATAAAAACTGGTACCATCGGAGGAAACTAAGGACATCGAAATAGTAAATTACGGTATTTCTAAATAAACAGAGAATTGCGAAAGACTGAATGCGGTACAACATTGTTTTTAAAAAAACTAACGACGACCATCCATTCGTGCCGCATCCATCTGCCGTACGCGACTACACGACCTCGCCAGTCGTGTTGCTCCGGCTGCGTGGACACCTATACGGCCACTAATGTAAAACTGCGGTAGGTATAGAATAATATCTCGTCAAACGATCACTCAACAAATTCCATAGACACTTTTTCTAAGAAATACAGTTATTGAAATTAAAAACTAGAAGTTAAGAAACAAATCGAAAATAACCTAAAAGTAAATTGCAGTATGTAGAAATGAATAAAATCCTGCCTATCAATGCTTACGATTTATTGGTAAGGACAAAGGAGAAACAAGGGCCATACACTGTTGTCGCTTCCGATATGCCTACGCAACAACAACGCATCCATATTCGTGTCGCATCAGCAGCAATGGTACGTGTACAGGCAATCAAATAATACAGGCAATAAATTGTCCCAAATAATGTCATAAACGTACAATCAACTAATTCCAAATACACCTTTACTATGAAGAAACAATTTGTGAATTTAAAGATTAGAAACTATGAGAAAAACCGAACATACCAAAACAGTAAATTGCAGTATGTATAAATAAATGGAGGACTGGGAAACAATGCATACGGATCAGCGTCATGGATAGATAAATTATCGAAAATCATGCAGTATTGTCGCTCCGATGTGCCGAATGAAACTGCAGGACCACTCCATTCCTGACGCTACGGAAGGGCTGGTACGTATACAGGCAATCATATGAAATAACAATCATTTTATCAGATTATTGTCGTAAACGTACACACAACTAATTCCAAACACACTTTTCCTAACAAATAGAAATTTTGTGTATTAAAAATTGAAAATTTTGACAGTAATCTAAAATATCCTAACAGTAAATTACAGCTTGTATAAATACATAGGACAATGGGGAAAATTCATGCGGTACAATACGAAGGATAAAGAAATTAAGAAAATCCATGCAATAGTGTCGCTCCAATCTACCGAACCCGACTGCAAGACCGCTCCAGTCATGTCGCTCGGGAAACGTAGGTGCGCATACAGACAGTGATATTAAATAGCAATGTGTTTTGCAACATATTGTCATAAAAGTGCACTCCTCTAATTTACACGGCACTTTTCCTAAAGAAATGCAATTTTTAAAATAAAACTTGCAAGTTTCGAAGAAGATGGACAATATCATAACAGTAAATTACAGTATTTGTAAATGAATCGAAAACTGCGAAGGAATGCGTACGGTACAATATTAAGGTTAAAGTAAATAGTGATGACCATGAAATATGTCGCATCTTACGTACGCAACGGCAAGACAACTCCAGCCGTGTCGATCGGCTGCGTTGGTTCGTATAGTGACAGGCGTATAAAATAACGAGTAGGTTTCACAAAATATTGTCATAATTGTACAGTCAACTAATTCCAAGTACTCTTCTTCTATGAAACACAATTTTCTATATAAGAAGCTGAAAATCAAAAAAAAAAAAGCTAAAATATCATAACATTAAATTACAGAATGCTGAAATAAATACGAAGATGCATAAGAATGCATACGATACAAAATCATGGTTAATCGAATCAACAAATACCTTCCAGTAGTGACGCTCCAATATGACGTACTTAACTACAAGACCACTACAACCGTACCGCGCCCGAAGCGTAGGTACGTATACAATGTATCATATAAAATAGAGAGAATTTAACATAATATTGTCACAAACGTTCACACAACTGATTCCAATGACACTTTTACTAAGACATACAATTTCTATAAAAAAGAATTGAAAATTTCGAAGAAAATCAAAAATATCATAACAGTAAATAACAGAGTGTATAAATAAATGAAAAAATTGGTGAGGAATTCATACGGAATAAAATCATGGTTACAGAAATTAACGAAGATTATCCAATATGCCGCTCCGATATGCCCTACGCACCTACAAGATCAGTCCAGCCGTGTCACTACGGAAACGTAAATACACTTACAGACTATCATATAAAATAAAAACAAATTTATCGAAATATTTTCATAAACGTGCACTCATCTATTTCCAAGGACACTAATCCTATAAAATACAATTTTTGATGTTAGAAATTTGAAATTTTGATAGGAATCGAAAATATTACAGCACTAAATGACAATATGTAGAAATAAATGAAAAACGGCGAAGGGTACAATATCAAAGCTAAAGCAGTTAACCAATACCTTATAGTAGCCTCGCGCCTATCCACCGTATANTATATAAATGGAAGACTGGGATGAAATCCATACGGAACCAAATCAGTGTTAGTGAAATTGACGAAGACCATCCAGCAGTGCTGTTCCGGCATACCGAAGGCAACTGCAACTCCAGTCCATTCGTATCGCTCCGGAAGCGTAGGTACGTATACAGACAATCACGTAAAATGACAATATGGTTACCATAATATTGTCATAAACGTGCACTGAACTAGTTCCAGAGACACTTGTATTCAGAAATACAATTTTTTCAACTAACAATGGACAATTTCGAAAAAAATTGTAATGACCATAACAGTAAATTGCAGTATTTGTATACAAACATAAAAATGAGAGAAAATTGCTTGCGGTTCAAAATCATGTCTTACGAAATTAACGGAGACCATACAGTAGTGTTGCTCGATCTCAATCACATTTCTATTATTATAGGAGGAGCTCAAGACATTGTAGAACTTTACCCATTCATATACAGTCTATCTTTTCACCGTAGGCTATTCCTTCCGAGAAGCAATCCCGCTTTATTGAGGGCATTACTCCGTGTTTCGAGAAGCAAATTAGTAGACATTTTAGTGACGGGCACCTTAATTTCGTGTATGCATTAGAAGATAGGAACACAGACTGATCACGAACATTACCGCCCCCTTTGAGAGTGGATCGGCCAAGTGAATAACTTCACCTATCCTGTGATTCCGAGAGTCAACCCAGGAAAACCGAGAGGTAAGTCCTGTAAACAGAATTGGGAGTCGACACCTTATTTCGCAGTTTGAATATTAATATAGAGCGTCAAACTGTTTGAGAGCGTTACCAATTGGTATAATGTCAAAGGAATTAGCGACGACCGTACCCTCCGACAAACAAACCCGCTGAATCGAGAGTATACCTTCGCGATCTGAGTTACAAATTAGTTTATATTCTAGTGGTGGGCTCCTTAATTTCAGGTATGAATAAGAGGATCGAGCGTCATACCGTTTGAGAACGTTACCAATTGGCATATCGTAATACCCTTTACCGGAAACTGTACCTTCTGAGGTCATATCCCGCTGTATCGTGACTATATCATTGTGTTCAGCGAAAAAAATTAGTATACATTATATCAGATGGACGCCTTTCTGTCATGTATGAATAGAAAAATCGACTGTCAAACGGTTCGAAACCGATCTCACCTTCTTTGGGAGTCGATCGGCTAAGTGAATAGCTTCACGTATCCTGCTGTTCCGATACGGTAACCAGGTACGGCGGGAGTCAATTAGCTGTTTGAATATTAAAGTACAACGTGTAACCGTTTCAGAATGTTACCGGATGGTATAATGGCAAACGTCCTACCGATGGCCGTACCTTCCGATGACCTGACCCGCTGCATCGAGAGAATAAAATCGTGATCAGAGATACAAATTAGTATACATGACAGTAACCGGCTCCTTGTTCTGATGTATGAATTAGAAGTTATATCGTCAAATTATTCGAGAGCCTAACTACCTTGTTCGAGAGTCGAACCCCTAGTCCAATGGCTGCAGCCATCCTGTGATTCCGAGAGGCAAATCAGGTATTCCAAGAGTAAATTCGCAGAAAATTATTGGCAATAAATACCTCAACTCACTGTATGAATATTAAAGTACAAAGTCAATCGGCTGGAGAACGTTACCATTGGGTATAACTTCATACTCCTTACAAGACACCTTACCTTCCGAGAACATTAGCCGCAGTATCGAGGGTACAACTTCGGGTTCAGAGAAACCAATTAGTAGACGTTTTAGCTCACGGACACCTTAATTTCATGTATGAACTAGAAGATCGAATGTCATACCGTTCGAGATAGTTGCTACTTTCTTTGAGAGTCGAACTGCTCAGTCAGAAGCTTCACCTATCCTGATATTCCGAGAGTCAAATCAGGAATTCCGGGAGTATATCCGCCGAAGAGTATTGGCAATTGACTCCTTATTTCACAGTATCAATATTAAAGCAGAGCATCAATCCATTGTAGAACATTACCTATTCGTATAGAGTAAATCGCTTTACCGTAGGGCTAACATTCCCTGAAGCTAACCCGCACTATCGAGAGTATGTCTTCGTGTTTAGGGGATCAAGTTATTACACACTCATGTGACGTGAACCTTAATTTCATTATGAGTAATAAGATTAAGAGTCAAACCATTCGAAAAAGATACCACGTTCATTGAGATTGAAACGGTTACGTCAGTAGCTTCATACATCCTGTGGTTTAGAAAGTCAACGGAGATATTCCGGGAGTAAATGCGCTGTCCAGCATTGGCGATAGATACCTTAACTCGAGGATTGAATATTTTAATAGATCGTTACACCGTGTGAGACCGTAACAATTGATATAAAGTCAAACATTTTACCCAATGCCTTACAGTCCGAGAAGATAACCAGCCGTATCGAGAGTACAGCTTCACGTTTAGAGAAACAAAATAGTATACAATTTAGTGACGACACCTTAAATTCATTTAATAATTGGAAAGTCGAGATTCAAAGCCGCGCAAAACGTTACCACCTTGTGTTTGAGATGAACTGCTAGGTCAATAACTTCACCTATCCTGTACTTCGCAGAGGCAAAGCCGGTATTCCGGAAGTACATCTGCTGAATGGTATTGGCCATACACACCTTAATTCACGGTATAAATATTCAGGTTCTGGTTCGAACCGCCGGAGAATATTATCAATTAACATACGGTAATACTTTTTACCCAATACACTACCTTCCGAGATCCTAATCCGCTGTATCGAGTGTCGAGATTAGTGTCCACGGAAACAAATGAGTCGACATTTCAGCAGACGGACACCTCAGTGTCACGTATGAATAGCAAAATCGAGAGTCAAACTGATCGAGAACGTTAGCATCTTTTTTATAGAATCGTACGGCTATGTCAATAGCTTCTCCTACCCTGTAATGCCGAGAGTCAGACCAGGAATTGAAAGAGTCTATCGGCAGTATAGTATAGTCAATAGACACATTAATTCACAGTATAAATAGTAATGTACAGAGTCATACCGTTGTAGAACGATACCTGCTGGTATAGAGTCAAGCTCTTTACTGAATACCTAACCTTCCTAGAACGTATCTCGCTTTATCAAGAGTAATACTTCGTGTTTAGACACGCAAATAAGAATACATATTAGTGACGGGCATATTAATGTCATGCGCGAAATGGAAGATCAAGTGTCTGAGTGCTCGAAAACGTTGCCACCTTCTTTGAGAATCGAGCGGCTAAGTCGCTAGCTTCACCCATTCGGGGATTCCGAGAGTCAAACCAGATACTCCGTGAGTCCATTCGATGCACAGTATTGGTAATTGACACAATAAATCACAATTCGTATAATAAAGTCGATCGTAAAACCGTTGTACCATATTACCTATTCGTATAGAATCAAACATTCTTCCGGAGGTCTTACCTCCCGAGTAGTCCAACTCGCTGTAGGGAGTACCATGCATAGTAATCACGGAAATAAATGAGTATACATTTTATAAGACGGGTACTTTATTTTCATGTATGTATGGCAAACCGAAAGTCAAACCGTTCATGAACCTTACAAACTTCTTTGAGTGTCAAACGACTAAGTCAATAGCATCACCTATATTATATTTCCGAGAATCGAACCAGGTATTCCTGGAGTAAATGCACTGAACGATATTGGAAATGGACACTCCATTTCTCGTGTATCGAGAGTATAACTTCGTGTTCAGAGATGCTAACTAGTATACATGTCAGTGACGGGGGCCCATCTTCATGTTTGTGTTGGAAGATCGATGTTATAGCCGATCGTGGTCGTTACCACCTTAGTTGAGAATCGAACGCCTTAGTTAATAGCTTCACCTATCCTACGATCCCGAGAGTCAAACCAGGTATTGCAGGCGCAATTCGGCTGAAGAGTATTGGCAATAGACACCATAATTAACGGTAAGAATATTAAAGCAGACCAACAATCCGATGCAGAATGTTACTCATCGGTATAGAGACAGACCATTTACCGTAGGTCTTACATTTCGAGCTGATAACCCGCCGTGTGGGGAGTATAATTTCGTGCTCAGGGAAACACAATAGTATACATTTTAGAGATGGGCATCATAATTTCGTGTATGAATTGGAATATAGAGTGTCAAGTCGTTCCAGAACGATACCACCCTCGATGAGGTTCGAACGGCTAAGTCAATCGCATCACATATCCTGTGGTTCGGATTCAATCCAGATGCTCCGCGTGTAAGTGCGCTGAACAGTATTTGCCATAAACGCATCATTCCGCGGTATATACATTAATGTAGAGAGTCAAACCCTCGGCGAACATTACCAATTTGTATCAAGTCCTACTCTTTCGGCATACCTTACCTTCTGTGAACCACACCCGCTGTATCGAGTGTATAACTTCGTGTTGAGAGAAACATATTCGAATACATTTTAATGATGTGCGGCTTATTTAAATTTACGAATAGTAAAATTATGAATAAAGCATTTCGAGATACTTGCCACCTTCTTTATGAGTCGAACGTTTAAGTTAACAGCTTCGCCTATCCGTTGATCCCAAGAGTCAACCCGGGTAATCCGCGTCTAATCCTGCTGTACAGTGTTGCCATTAGACACGCAATTTTGCAGTATGAATATTAAAGAACGGAGTCAGAGCGTTCTACATGCTTACCAATTTCTCTATAGTCAAACTTTTTACAGTAGGCTCTATTTTCCGAGAAGCTATCACGCTGTATCGGGATTATGTCTTCGTGTTCAGAGAAGCGAATTAATATACACTCTAGTGACGGGCACAATAATTTCATGTATGAATAAGAAGATGAGGCGCCAAACCATTCGCAGAGGTTACCATCCACCTTGTGAGTCGAACGGTTAGGTCAACACTTTCAACTATCCTGCGGTTCCGTGTGTAAAACAAGGTATTCCGGGAGTAAATCCGCTGATCAGTATTGACAATAGACACCATAATTCAAGTTTGAATGTTAATGTAGGCCGTGAAACCGTTGGCGCGTATTACCATGTTGTGTAAAATCAAACATTTTACCGGATACATTAAATTCCAAGAACTTCACCCACAGTAGCGAGTGTCAGTCATAGTGATCACGGAAACAAATTACTAGACATTATAGCAGAAGCACGCCTTATTATCATGTATCAACAGAATATTCCAGCGTCAAAACCTTCAAGAACGATCGCACCTTCTTTTAGAGTCCTACAGCTAAGTCAATAGCTTCACCTTTCTTGCTATTCCGATAGTGAAACCAGGTATTCCTGTGGTCTATCCACTGTACACTATTGACAATGGACACCTTGATTCACGGACTGAGTATTAAAGTACAGCGTGATACCGTTTGGGAAAGTTATCAGCTGGTAAAGAAGTCAATCGTTTCACCAATTACCATTCCTTCCGAGAACATGGACCGCTGCAGCGAGTGTGTTTCTTAATGTAAACGGAAACAAATTAGCAGTCCTTTTAGCAGAAGGACTTCTCATTTTCATGTAGAAACAGAAAAATCGACAGTCAAACCGTTCGAGAGCGATCCCACCTTCCTTGTGAGTCGAACGGCAGCTTCCAGCTTCACCTATCCTGCGATTCCGAGTGCCACACCAGGTACTCGGAGTCTAAACACGCTGTACAGAATTGGCATTGGACACGCAATTTCATGGTATAAATATTATAGTACAGAGTCACAGAGTTGCACAACGTTACCTATCGGCATAGAGCCTAACTTTTCGTCGACGGTCGTACCTGCGGAGAGCGGAACCCGCTGAATCGAGAGTATAGCATCGTGGTCAGCGAAGCATGTGATCATGCATTTTAGTGACGGACACCTTAACTTCATGTATGAATTACAAAATCCAGGGTTAAAAATTTCAAGAACGTTTCTACCTTCCTCGAGTGTCGAACGCTTGAGTCAATAGCTTCACCTATCCTGTGGTACCAAGGTTCAAACCAGTTATTCCGTGTGTAAATCCGCTTTACTGTATTGGCATTAAAAACCGTACTTCCTGGTATAAATATTAATGTACAGTATCATACAGTTGTGCAAAGTTACCAGTTTGTATAGTGTCAATCGTTTTACCGTAAGCCTTACCGTCCGAGAAGCTAACCCACTGTATCATGGGTATAAGTTCGTGTTTAGAGAAGCATCCTAGTTTACATTATAGTGATGGCACCTTAACTTCATGCATAAATTAGAAGATCGAAGGTCAAACCTTTCGAGACCGTTACGATTTTCTATGGTATTCGAACAGTTAAGTCAATAGCTTCACATAGCCTGCGTTTCCGAGAGTCATGCCAGGTATTTCTGGAGTAAATCCACTGAATAGTATTGACGAGAGGCAGCATAATTCACGGTGTGAATGTTAAAGCAGGCCGTCAACCCGTTGCAGGATATTACATATTCATGTAGGGTTAAACTTCCAAGAGGTTGACTTATCCTCCGATAAACTGACACCCTGTATGGGGAGTATAATACCGCGATCAGTGGTACGAACTGGTATGCATTTTAGTGACGGGCACCTTAATTTCTCATATGAATTACAAAGATCGGGGTCAAAACGTTCGAGAAAGTTGCCACCGTCCTTGAGAGTCGAACGCCTAAATCAGTAGCTTCACCTATCCCGTGATTACGAGAGTCAAACAAGGTATTCCGGTAAAAAATCCGTTGAACAGTATTGGCAATAGGCACACTAATTCAATGTATGGATATTAACGTTGAGCGTCGTACCGTTCGAGTACATTACCAACTGGTATAAAGTTAAACCTTTTATCGAATTACTTATCGTCATAGAACGAACACCGAACTAGCGAGTGTCTTGCTTAGTGCTCACGGAAACAAAATAGCAGTCATTATAGCTGACGGAGACATTATTTTCGTGTCTGAATAGCAAAATCGAGGGTCAAACTATTCTAGAACGTTACCACCTTCTTTCGGATTCGAACGTCTAAGTTAATAGCTTCACGTATTCTAGGATCCCGAGAGACCAAATAGGCACTCTGGGAGTAAGTGCCCCGTACCATATTGGCAATTGACCCTTTAATTCTCGGAATCAATATTACAGCAGACCGACATACCGTTTTAGAGCGTTACCTACTTGTATTTAGTTAATCCTTTTACCGAAAGTCATACCTGCCGAGAATGTAAACCTCCGTATCGAGAGTATAAATTTGTGTTCAGAGAAACACATTAGTATACATTTTAATGATGGGCACAATAATCTCATGTATTATTTTTAAGATCGAGGAACAGACCGTACGAGGAAGTCACCACCTTCTTTGAGAGACGAACGGCTAAGACCATAACTTGTAGTATTCCAATATTCGAAGAGGCAAACCATGTATTCCCGGAGTAAATGTTGCTAATTTGCTACCTCGACCACTGAGCATGACACTTGCACCAGCGGGTTGGACTTCTCGGAAGGTATGTCCTTCGGTAAAAAGTTTGACTGCAAATTAAAACATGAAGCTCTATAACCGTCTGACGCTGTACCTTCATATTCGTATCGAGAATTAATGTGTCCATTGCCAATACTGTTCAGCGAACTTATTCCCGGAAAACCTGGTTTGACGCTCAGAATAACAGGGTAGGTGAAGCTACTAACTTAGCCGTCCGGTTGTATATAAATATTGTACTGTTCTGGAGCGGATTGACCCTGGATTTCCCTATTCATGCATGCAATGATGCAGACTTTCTGGTAATATATGTACAAATCTGTTTGGTTGTACACTAAGATAGACTATCGCTAGTTCGGTGTTGGTTTTTGGATGATAAGGTATTTGATGAAACATTTGACTTTATGCCAGTTGGTAACTTTCTAGAACGGTTTGGCGCTCTACATTAATAGTCAGACCGTGAATTAACGTTTCTATTGCCTATACTGTTCAGCAGGTTTACTCCCCAAATACCTGGTTTAACTCGTGGAATATCATGATAGGTGAAGCTATTTTCTTAGCCGTTCATCTGTCACAGAAGGTGACAACGTTCTTGAATGGATTGACACTAGATATTCTAATTCATGCATGAAATTAAGCTGCCCGTTACTAAACTATATACTTATTTCTATCTCTAATCACGAATTTATACTGTCGAGTCAACGGCTTAGGGTCACGGTGGTTAAGGTCTTTGGTAAAACATTTGACTTTATGCCATTTTGTAACGTTCTCAAACGGTTTCACGCCCTACTTTAATATTCAAACCGTGAAATAAGGTGTCCATTGCCCATAATCTTCAGGGGATTACTCCCGGTATACCTGGTTCGGCTCAGGGAATCACGGGGTAAGCGAAGCTGGTGACTATGCTGTGTGACTCTAAAATGTGGTGGCATCTTTCTGGAATATTTTGACCCCCGATCTTTATAGCTCATACATGAAATTAAGGTGCCCGTGACTAAAATGGCAACTAATTCGCTTCTCCGAACACGGAGTTATGCTCTCCATGCAGCGGGTTAGCTTCTCGAAAGTAAGGCGTTCTGTGAAAAGTTTGACCCTATACCAATATGTAACGTGCTACAGCGATTTGACTCTGTACTTTAATATTTATACCGTGAAATAGAGTATCTAGTGACCATACTGAACAGCTGATTTCCTCGCTGGGTATCTGGTTTGACCTTCGAAGCCTTTCGTCTTTCGCAGAAGGTGGTAACGTTCTCGATCGCTTTTACTCTCTATGTTGATATTTATACACAAACATGCGGTGTTCGTCCGCTAAAATATCAACCTATTTTTTTCTGTGCACATTAAGCAGGACACGCGGGACAGCGGGTTAGGTCCGCGGAAGGTATGGTATTCGGTAGTATGATCGACACTCTACCAATTAGTATCGTTCAACAACGGATGGACTCTGCACGTTAGTATGTATTCCGTGGAATATGGTGTCTAATGCGAATACTGTACGGCGAATATACTCCTGCATTATCTGATATGAATCTCGGAAGCACTGAATGGGAGGAGCTATAAGCATAGCCGTTCGACTCTCAAAGTAGGTGGTAACGTTCTCGAACGGTTTCTCACGACCGTCCAATTCATGCATCAATTTAAGGGGCTCGTGACTAAAATGTATACTAGCTCGTTCCTCTGAACACGAATTATTATTCTCGACGCAGCGGTTGATGTTCCGGGAAGGTAAGACCTTCGGTAAAAGGTTAGACTCTATAGTAATTGGAATCATTGTACATCGGTTTGACCCTGTTCATTAATATTCGGGCCATATGTTAATGTACCTAGAGCCATTACTGTTCAGCGGATTTACTCCAGGAATATCTGGTTTGACACTTGGAATCACAGGATAGGTGAAGCTATTGGCTTATCCGTTCGACCTTCATGGAGGGAGGAAACTTTCTGATGCGGATTGACACTCGATCTCCTAACACATACATGGAGTTATGTTGCCCGTAATTAAAACGTATTGGAATGTGTTCCATTGAACACGATGTTATACTCTCGATACAGCGGTTTAACATTTCGGATTGTAAGGCCGGCGGAAAAGTTTGACACTATCGTAATAGGTATCCTTCTACAAAGGATTGACTATGTACTCTAATATTTACACCGTGATACAGTGTGTCTAATGTCCATACTGAGCAGCTGATTTCTCCCGGAATGCCTGGTTTGTATCTCGGATTCACAGTGATGGGTGATGCAATAGACTCAGTCGTTCTATTCTTAAACATGGTGATAACGTTCACGAACGGTTTGATTTTCGGATTTGCTATTCGTGCATGAAAATACGGAGTCCGAATGCTAAAATGTCCACTAATTTGTTTCCGTCAACAACGAGCAAGACACTCCCTACAGCGGATTAACATTCTCGGCATATAAGGTAATCACTAGAATGAATTACTTTGTACGAATTGGTTATTACCTACTACGGTTTGTCGCTCTACTTTAATATTCAAACCGGGAATTTAAGTGCCTATTGACAATACTGTAAAGCGCATGTACTCCCGGGACATCTTGTTTAAGGTTAGGAATCACAAAGCATGTGAATCTATTGACTTAGCCGTTCGTCTCTCACAGAATGTGGTAATATTCTCGGGCGGTTTGACCCTCGATCTTCTAATTGAGGTTTGAATTTCAGGTACCGTCACTAAATTGTATATTAATGTGCTTCCCTAAGCACGTTGCTATACTCTTGATACGGAGGGTTAGCATCTCCAACGGTAAGGCATTCTGTGAAACGTTTAGCTTTATATCAATCAGTAACGTTCTCACACGGTGTGACGCTCTGTTTTAATATTCACTCCGCTAATTAAGGTACCAGTTGCCAATACTGCACAGCGCATTTACACCCGAAATACCTGGATTGACTCACGAATCTGCAGGATACGTGACGCTATTGACTTAGCCGTCCATCCCTCATAGAAGGTTGTAACGTCCTCGATTGGTTTAACCCTCGACCTTCTAATTCATACTTCAAGTTATGCTGCTAGTCACTAAAATGTGTACTGGTTCATACTTCAGAACACGGTCTTATAGTCCCGATACAGCGGGACCGTTTTTTGGAGGGTAAGGCACTCTGTTTGAAGTTCAACCCTACACGAATAGGTAATGCTCCAAAACGGCTTGACGGATTGCTTCAATATTCAAATCCTCCTTATCACAGAATAGGTCAAGCTATTGCCTTAGCCGTTCGACTCTCAAGGAGTGTGGTAACGTCCTCGAACGGTTTGACCATCAATCTTCAAATTCATACATGAAGTTATGGTGCCCGTCACTGAAATGAATAGTAATTTTTTTCTCTGAACACGAAGTTATAATCTCGATACAGCGTGTTATTTTTTTGGAGAGTAAGGTCTTCGGTAAAGCCTTTGACTTTATAGCAATTGGTAACGTACTCAAACGTTTTGACGCTCTATTTTGATATTCAAACAGTGAATGAATGTATCTACTGTCAAAATTCTTTAGCGGACTTACTCCTAGAATACCTGGTTTGTCTCTCCGAATCCCGAGATAAGTGAAGCATTTGACGTAGCCGTTCGGGCCTCACAGAAGGTGGTAACGTTCTCGAGCGGTTTGATCATCGATCATCTAATTCGTACATGAAATTGTGGTGCTCGTGACCAAAATGTATAATCGTTCGTACCTTTGAATACGGTGTTTTAATCCCGATACAGCTGGTT
Organism: Euglossa dilemma; assembly: GCA_002201625.1. Taxonomy (NCBI): domain Eukaryota; kingdom Metazoa; phylum Arthropoda; class Insecta; order Hymenoptera; family Apidae; genus Euglossa; species Euglossa dilemma. The sequence continues at coordinate 477,498 of NIJG01000151.1, forward strand.
AGTTGTTCAGGGGGTAAGGCATTCCGTCAGAACATTGACCCTACACGTATAGGAAATGTTCTACAACGGCATGACGGCCTGCTTTAATATTCATAGCGTGGATTAAGGTGTCTATTGACAATACTCTTCAGGACATTCACTCCAGGAATATCTGATTTGACGCTCGGAATCGCAGGATATGAGAAGCTATTTACTTAGCTGTTCGTCTCTCAAAGAAGGTGTTAACGTTATCGAATGATTTAACTCTCGTTCTTCTTATTCATACGTGAAGTTAAGGTACTTGTCACGAAAATGTATACAACTTGCATCACTGATCACTAATTTACACTCTGGATTCTTCGCGTCAGGCTTTCGGACAGTAAGGCCATTGGTACGAATTTTGACTTTATACGAATGGGTAACGATCTCAAATGGTTTGGCGCTCTATTTTAATGTACAAACCGTGACATAGGGTGTCGTGTGCCAATAGAGTTCAACGGATTTATTCCCGGAACACCAGGTTTGACTCTACGGAATCACAAGATAGTTGAAGCTAATGACTCAGCCGTTCGACTCTCAAACAAGCCGGTAATGTTCTTGAATGGTCTGACACTAGATCTTCTAGTTCATACTTGAAATTGAGGTGCCCGATACTAAACTGTATACTAATTTGTGTCTCTGGTCACGAATTTATACTGTCGAGACAGCGGATTAGAGTCACGGAGGGTATGATCTATGGTAAAGCGTTTGACATTATACCACCTGGTATCGTTCTCAAACGATTTCACCCCCTACATTAACAATCAAATCGCGAAGTAAAGAGTCCATTGCCAACAGTATACAGCGGGTTTACTCCTGGAATACCATACTTGACTCTGAAAATCACAGGATAGGTGAAGGTATTGACCTACCCGTTCGAATTTCTAAAAGTCTGACACTAAATCCTCTGATTCATACGAGAAATTACGGTCCCCGACACTAAAAAGTATAATAGTTTGCTCCTCTGAACACGAAAACGTACCCTCTATACAGCGCGTTAGTTTCCGGCAAGTTAAGACCTTCTTTAATAAGTGTGACTATATAACTGTACGCAACCATGTTCCACGGTTTGACCATCTGCTTTATTGTTCATACTGGAAAATAAGGTATCTAAGGCCATTCTCTGCAGCGGATTCTCTCCCAGAATACCTTGCTTAAATCTCGGAAACGTAGTATTGGTGAAGCTATTGACATTGCAGTTCAACTCTCAATGAAAGTGATATCGGTATCGAACGGATTGATACTCCATATTCTAATTCATACTTGATTTTAAGGTGGCATCACAAAAATGTACTCTAATGTGTTTCTCCAAACACGAAGTTATCAATCCGTGAATTAAGGTGTCTATTGGCAATATCCATCCAGAAAGTTACCACCTTCTTTGAGAGTCGAACGGCTGAGTCAATAGCTTCACCTATAGTTGTGAACATCGATGGTCAAACCGTTCGAGAACGTTACCACCCTCTTTCAGTGTCGAACGCATGTTACAGTAGCACCACCTATCCTGTATTCCCGAAATCCAAAGCAGGTAATCNTACAGGAGTAAACCTGCTGCACATTATTGGCAATAGACGCCTTAATTCTCAGTATGAACATTAAAGTAGAGCGTCAAACCGCTTGAGATTGCTACCAATTGCTATAACGACGTACTCTTTAACTGATACCTTAACTTCCGAGAATATAACCAGCAGCATGGTGGGTATAACTTCATGTTCAGAGAATCAAATAAGGTTCAATTTCAGTGGCGGGATCGTTAACTTCATGTATGAATTAGAACATCGATGGTCAAACCGTTCGAGAACGTTACCAACCTCTTTCAGTGTCGAACGCATATGTCAGTAGCACCACCTAATCTGTATTCCCGAAATCCAAACCTGGTAATCCGAGCGTAAATCCGCTGACGAGCTATGGCAATAGACAGCTTTAATCACGGCTTGAATATTACAGTAGAGCGTCAAACGTTTGAGGGCATTACTAATTGGTGTGAAGTGAAACGTTTCACCGAACGCCTTTCCTTCCGCGAACCATAGCGCCTTTATCGATGCAATAAGTTCGTGTTCAGAGAATGAAATTAATATTCATTTCAGTGACGGCCTCCTTAGCTTCATGTATGAATTGAAGGATCAAAGGTCAAGCCATTCGAGAAAGTTGACACATTCTGTTAGAGACGAACCGCTAAGTCAATAGGTATATCTATCCAGTGATTCGGAGAGTCAAATCACGAATTCCGGGTGTAAGTCCGCTGAAGGGTTTTTGCAATAGGCACCTTAATTCACGGTTTGAATATTACAGTAGAGCGTCAAATCGTTTGGGAGCCTTACCAATTTGTATAAAGACAAGCACCGTACCGATGGCTTTACCCTAGGAGTAGCAAACTCGCCGTTTCGAGAATATAAATTCGTGGTCAGAGAGTGAAATTAGTCTTTATTTCAGTGGCGGTCACCTTAGCATTATTGATAAATTAAAATATCGAGGGTCAAGCTATTCGAGGACGTTCTGGGAGTGCCGAACATCTAAGTCAATAGCTTCAATTATCCGACGATTCCGAAGGTCAAACCAGATATTCTGGGAGTATATTCGCTCAACAGTTTTGGAAAAAGGCACTTCAATTCCATATTATTCAATACAAATTCAAATTAGTATTCATTTCAGTAAATGGCATCTTTATTTCATTTATGAATTAGAAGATTGAGAGCCAAACAGTTCGGGAACGTTACCTCATTCTTTGAGAAAAGAACGGCAAAGTCAATTGCTACACTTATACTGAGATTCCGAAAGCCAGAGTAGGTTTCCGGGAGTTAATCCGTTGAACGGTATTTCCAATAGTCGCCTTAATTCACGGTTTGAATTTTAAAGCCGACCGCAAAAGCGATTGAGAATGCTACGCAGTTTGTGTAAAGTCAAACGCATTACTGGAGACCTAACCCTCCGAAAGCCTAACGCGCTGTACCGAGAGTATAACATGGAGTTCAGAGAATCAAAGTAGTATATATCTTAGTGACCTGAACCTTAATCACGTGAATCAATTAGAAGACCGAGTGTCAGACCGTTCGATGACGTTCCCACATTCTTTGAGAGTGGAACGGCTAATACAACAGCTTCTACTATCCTATGATTCCGATAGTCAAATCATGCATTCCGGGAGTAATCGCGCTGCACAGAATTGGGAATAGACACTTCTATTCACGGTTTAAATATTAAAGTATTCCGACAAATCGTTTGGGAGCGTTACCAATTGGCATAAAGTCAAACGTTTTATCGAGGGCCCTAGCTGCCGCGAATCTCACCGGCTGCATCGAGAGTATAAGTTTGTGTTCACAGAAGAAAATTAGTATTCAGTTCAGTGAGGGGCACCTTAACTTCATATACGAATCAGATGATCGAGGGTCAAACCGCTCCTGAACGTTACCACATTCTGTGATAGACGACCGGCTTAGTCAATAGCTTCAACTATTTAGTGATTAAGGGAGTCAAACCACGTGTACCTGCAGTAAATCCGCTCAACAGTATTGCCAATAGGCACCTTATTCACGGTTTGAATGTTAAGGTTGAGAGTGAAACCGTCGGAGAACAATGCGAATTGTTACAAAGCCATTCTTTTTAACCTATACCTTACATTCCGACAACTCATGCCATCGTAGCGATTGTCATGTGTCGGGTTCACTGGAACGTATAAGTAGACATGTTTAGACTGCGACCATAATTTCGTGTACCAATAGGAGGATCTAGTGTCAAACCGTTCGAGAACGCTCCCACCAACTGTGGGAGTCGCACCGTTATGTCAACAGCTTGACCTATCCTATGATGTCAAGCGTCAAACAAATTACTACACATTTTAGTGACGAGCACCTTAATTTCAGGAATGAATTAGACGATTGAGTGTCAAACCGTTTGAGAACGTTACCACCTTTCTTGAGGTCGCACAAGTAAGTCCATTGCTTCACCTATCCTGTGATACCGAGAGTGAAACCAGCTGCGCCGGGCGTATATCCGCTGAAAAGTATTGGCAATAGGTACCGTAATTCCAGGTGTGAATATCGGAGTACAGAGTCAAACCGTTGACGGACGTTACGTATTGGTATAGAGTCAAACATTTTACCGACGGTCGAAAAACTAACCCAGTGTATCGAGAGAATAACTTCGTATTCAGAGAAACAAGTTAGTATAGATTTTAGTGACGGGCACCGTAATATCATGTGTGAATTCTAAGATTCAGGGTCGAAGCGTACGAGAACTTACCTTCCTTGAGAATCGAACAGCTAGAACAATAGCTTCTTTGAGAGTCGCACACCTAAGTCAATAGCTTCACATACCCAGTGATTCCAAGAGTCAACCCTAGTATTTAGCGTGTAAATCCGCTGAAGAGTATTGGCCATAGACACCTCAATTCACGGTATGGAAATCAGAGTAGAAAGTGAAAACGTTTGAGGCCATCACCAAGTGGTATAACATCATACCCTTCTTCGCATACTTTACATCCCGAGAACAAAAGGCGCTGTATCGTGGGTATAATATCCCCTTCAGTGAAACAAATGAGTATTCATTTTAGTGACGGGCAACTTAATTTCCAGTATTAATTAGAAAATCTGGTGACAATCCGATCGACATGGTAACCAGCTTCTTTGAGTGTCGAAGGGTTGTGTTAATATTTTCAGGCATAGGAGTTAATCCGCTGAACAGCATTGACAATGGACACCGTGTTTCCCGGTTTGTATATTAGAGTAGGGAGTCAATACGTTGGAGAATATAACTAAATGGTGTAAAGTCATACTTTTTACCGAATACCATACCTTCCTAGAACCTAACCCGCAGTTCCGAGAATCATGCTTAGGGCACACGTAAACAAATTGGTAGACACTTTAGCAGACAAATAGCTCTTTTTCACGTATGAATAGCAAAATCGAGAGTGGAACCGTTGGAGAACGATCCCACCTTCATTGAAAGTCCACATCTAAGTCATTGGCATCACCTATCCTCACATTGCGAGAGTCAGACAACGTATTCTAGGAGTAAATGCGCTGAACAATATTGGCAATAGACACCTTTATTCACGGTATGAATATTAAGTTTAAGAGTCAAACCGTCGCACATCAATAACAATTGGTGCAAAGTCATTATTTGTAACCTATTCCTTACATTTCGAGAACACAAGTCGTCGTAGCTGTTGTCTTGCTTCGGTTCACAGGAACGTACATGTAGACATTTTAGCAGACGGGCATCTTATTTTCATGATGGACTAGAATATTCAGGGGTCAAACCATTCCAGAACGTTTCCACCTTCTTCGGGAGTCGAACGCCTAAGTCAATAGCTTCACCTGCTCTGTGATTCGGAGAGGAAAACCAGGAAATCCGGAAGCAAATCCGCTCAGCAGAATGGGCAACAAGCACCTTCATAGACGGCTTGTATATTAATGCAGTCCATCAAGACGTTGTAGAAAATTACCTATAGCTGTAGGGTCTAACTTGTTACAGAATGCCCGTCCATCCGAAAAACTAGCTCCCTGCTTCGGGAGTGTAACACTGTGTTCAGAGGTACGAACTAGTATACATTTACTGACGGGCACATTAATTTCATGCATGAATTTGAAGATCGAGTTTGGAACGGTTCGAGAACGGTACCACCTACTTCGAGAGACGAACGGATAAGACAACAGCTTAATGTATACTTTGAGTCCGAGAGCCAAACCAGGAATTGCGGAATTAAATGCATTGTACAGTACAAGCAATAGACAGCTTAATTCTCGGTATGAATATTAACGTAGAGCGTCAAACCGTTAGAGAATGCTACTAATTCGTATAAAGTAATACTCTTCAACGGCTGCCATACCTTCTGAGAATATAACCCGCAGTATCGTCGGTATGACTTCCTGATCATAGAATCCAATTAGTAAACATTTCAGTCACGGGCTCGTTAGTTTAATCTATGAATTTGACGGTGGAGTGTCAAAACGTTCGAGAACGTTACCAGCTTCTTCGGGAATCGAACGGCTGCTTGAACGGCTTCACCTATATTGGTGGGTCGGAGAGTCAAGCCAGGAATTCCCGGATAAAGTCCACTGAAAAGTATTGGAAATAGGCACCTTAACTTACAATTTGTATATTAAATTAGAGAGTCAACACGTTGGAGAACATAACCGATTTATATAAAGTCATACTACCTACCGAATTCCTTACCTTCCTTGTACCTAACGCGCTGTGTCGAGTATCATGCTTAGTGTCCATGGAAACCAATTAGTAGACTTTTTAGCAGGCGCACAAGATTGTTTCATATACAAATAACAAACTCGAGAGTCAAGCCGTTGCAGAACTGTTCCACCTTCCTTGAAATCCCCACATCTAAGTCGATAGCATCTCCTATCCTGTGATTGCGAGAGTCAGACAAGATATTCTAGGTTCAAGTGCGTTGAACTGTATTGGCAATAGATACCGTAATTCACGGCATAAATATTAAGGATGAGAGTCAAACCGTCGGAGAGCATTACGAACTTTTATAAAGCCTTTCTTCTTAAGCAACACTTTACATTCCGAGAACGCAAGCTGCCGTAGCGATTGTCTTGCTTTGGGTTCACACGTACGAATAAGTAGACATTTTCGCAGACTGCGTCCTTAATTTCATGTACCAATAGGAGGATCTAGTGTCAATCCGTTCGAGAACGTTCCCACCAACTGGGGGAGTCGCACTGTTAAGTCAACAGCTTGGCCCATCCTATGATGCCAAGAGTCAAATTACCATACATTTTAGTGACGAGCACCTTAATTTCAGGAATGAATTAGTACATTGAGTGTCAAACCATTTGGGAAAGTTACAACCTTTCTTGAGGTTGCACAAGTAAGTCAATTACGTCACCTGTCCTGTGATAACGAGAGTGAAACCAGCTGTGCCAGAAGTATAGCCGCTGTAAAGTATTGGCAATAGGTACCGTAATTCCAGGTGTGAATATAAAAGTACTAAGTCAAACCGTTGACGGACGTTACATATTGGTATAGAGTCAAACCTTCTATCGACGGTAGTACACTCCGAGTAACTAACCCAGTGTATCGAGAGTATAACTTTGTGTCCAAGGACGAAAATTAGTATAGATTTTAGTGGCGTGTCCCTTAACTACATGTATGAATTAAAACGTCGAGTGTCGAACGGATCGGGATCTTGACCACCTTCGTTGAGAATCGAACGGCTAAATCAATAGCCTCACCTATCCTGGGATTCCGAGAGTAAAACCAGGCATTCCAGGAGTAAATCCACTTTAAGGTATTGGCAATAGACACATTAATTCGCGGTTTGAATATCATAGTAGAGCGTCAAACCATTGTAGAGCATTACCTATTGGTATAGGGTTAAACATTTTGCTGATAGCCTTACCTTCGGAACAGCTGATCCGCCGCTTCGAAAGTATATCTTCGTGTCCAGAGGAGAAAAATTAGTAAACATCTTATTGGCAGGGACCAAAATTACATTATGAATCAGAAGATCGAGTGTCAAACCGTTCGAGATAGTTGCCACATACTTTGGGATTCGAAAGGATAAGTCAATAGCTTCACCTATCCTGTGATTTCGATAGTCAAACCAGGTATTCCGGTAGTCCATCCGCAGTTCAATATTGGCAATGGAGACCCTAGTTCACAGTTAGAATATTAAAGTACAGAGTCATACATTTGTCGACCGTTACATATTGGGATTGTGTCAATAGTTTTACAGAAAATCTTACTCTCCGAGAACTTAACCCGATGTTTGTAGAGCGTTACTTCATATTCAGAGATACTTGCTAGTATACATTGCTGTGAATGGCACAGTAATTTCATGCATGAATGACAAGATCGAGGATGAGACCGTTCGTGAACGTTACCACCTTCTTCGTGGAATGGCACGAATATCATTATAGCTTCACCTATCCTGTAGCTCGGAGAGTCACAGTGGGTATACCAGGAGTATATCCGCTGAAAAGTATTGACAATGGACACCTTAATTTTCGGTTTTAATGTTAAGGTAGAGCCACAATCTGTTTCAGAACGTTACCAATTCCTATAGGGTCAAACATTCTACAGTAGGACGTACCTTCCGCGAACCTCACTCGCTTCATCGAGAGTCTAACTTCGTGCTCAGAGAAATAAATTAGTATTGATTTCAGTGACGGACACCTTAAGTTCATGTATAAATTGGGACATCGAGGGTCAAACCTCTCGCCATCTTTACCACCTTCTTTGAGAATCGAACGGCAGAGTCAATAGCTTCACATGTAGATGTGATTCCAAGACTCAGGTGTACAGTCATACCATTTACCGAATACTTTACCCTCCTAGAACCTAACACGCAGTAGCGAGTATAGTGCTTAGTGCTCACGGAAAGAAATCAGAAGACATTATAGCCGATGCACATCTTATTTTCATTAACGAATAGCAAAATCGAGAGTCGAATCGTTGGAGAACAACCCTACCTTCCTTGAGTGCCGAAAAGCTGAGACAATAGCTTCACCTATCCAATTATTCTGATAGTCGTACCACGTATTCCAGGAGTCAATCCGCTGTACACTATTGGCAATGGGCACCATATTTCAAGGTATTATTATTAAAGTAGAGCGTCAAACTGTTCGAGACCATTACCAGCATCTTTGAGAATAGGACGGTTGTGTCAATAGCTACACCAATCCTGTGATTCCGAGAGTCCGGAGGTAAATACGCTGCACATTATTGCACAGGATACCCTATTTCGCAGTATGAATAATAATGTAGAGAATCATGCCATGGAGAACTATTTAATGAAGGCCTTAGCGTACGAGAATCTAACCCGCTGTATCGAGGGTACGTCCTCGTGTTCAGAGAAGCAAATTATTATACTTCTTAATGTCGGGCACCTTAATTTCATGCATGAATTAAAAGATCGATGGTCTTTCCGTTCGAGAACGTTGCCATCTTCTGTGTGAGACGAAGGGCTGACTTAACAGCTTCATCTATCCTGTGATTCAGAGTGTGAAACCAGGTGTTCTGGAACTAAGTCCACTGAAGATTTTTGGCAATAGGAACCTTAACTCACTGTCTGAATTTTGCAGTAGAGCGTTAATCCGTTTGCGAACGTTCCCAATGTTTGAAAGGCAAACGTTTTTCCGATGGCCTTACCTTACGCGAACCTCAGTGCCTTCGACGAGTGTATAAGTTCGTGTTCAGAGTAAGAAATTAGTACTCTTTTTCAGCGTCGAACTCCTTAACTTCATGTATGAATTACAAGGTCGACGGTGAAACCAATCGAGAACATTACAATCTTCTGTTAGAGACGAACGGCTAAGTCAATAGCATCACATATCCATTGATTCCGAAAGATAATTCAGATATTCCAGGAGTGTATATTTTGTACAGTATTGACAATATACACCTCAATTCACGGTTTGAATATTAAAGCAGACCGTCAAAACGTTGTAGAACATTACACATTCGTGTAGGATTAAACTTCTTACAGAATAGCATACCCTCGGAAAGAGATGTCTGCTTTATCGGGAGTATAATTTCATGCATGAATTGAAAGGTCGAGGGTCCAACCGCTCCTGAACGTTGCCATCTTCTGAAAGAGACAATCGAGTAAGTCAATATTTTCACGTATCCTCCGATTGAGAGAGTCAAACCAGCTATTCTGGGTGTAAATCCGCTGTACAATATTTGCGTTACACGCCATACCTCCAGGTATAAATATTAAAGTACAGGGTGATGCCGTTGTCGAACATAACGAATTGGCATGGAGTCAAACTTTTTACTGCAGGCCTTACCTTCCGAGATCCCATTCCGCCGTAGCAATTGGCTTCCTTATTGTTCACCGGAACAAATTAGTAGACATTTCGGCACACGGACTCCTTATTGGCATGTATGAATAGCACGATCGGGTGACAAACGGTGCGAGAACGTTACCATCTTCGTCTATAGTCCAACTGCGAAATCAATAGATACACATATCCTGTCATTCCGATAGTCAGACCACATACTCCGGGAGTGAAACTACAGTGCAGTAACACCAATGGTCTCGTTAAATCACGGTACGAATATTAATGTAGATTGCCAAATCGTTGTCGAACGTTACATATTGTCATATCGTCAAACTTTTTACTGAAGACATTACCTTCCGTTACCCCAACCTGCTGTATCGATTATCTAAATTCGTGATCAAGCAAACAGCCTATTATTCTGCTTCGTGACGGGCACCTTCATTTCATGCATGGATATGAAGATCAATATGCATGCTGTTCCAGGACGATGCAACTTTCTGTTCGATTCGCATAACTAAGTCAACAGTTTCACCTAGCCTGTGATTCCAAACTTCGAAACAGATATTCCGGGAGTGAATCCGCCGATGTGAATTGTCAATCGGCAATTTAATTCGCGGCATGAATATTAAACAAGGCCGACAAGCCATTGTGGACAATTACCCATTGGAGTAGATTCAATCTGTTTACAGAAAGCGTTACCATCCGATAACCTAACCAGGTGTATCGAGAGTTTTACGTACCGTTCACAGAATCAAATTAGTAGACGTTTCAGTCACAGGTACCTTAATTTGATGAACGAATATGAAGATCGCAACTTACAACGTTCGACAATGAAACCACCATCACTGAGAGTCGTATAGCTAAGGCAATAGCTTCTCCCATCCTGTGATTCCGAAAGACAAACCAGGCATTCCGAGAGTCAATAAACTGTACACTATTGGCAATGGACACCACAATTCCCGGTATAAATATTAACATACAGAGTCAACCCATCGTAGAATGTTACTTATTGGCATTGTGTCGAACATTTTACCGAAAGACTTACCGTACGTGAATCTATCGCGCCGTATCAGGATAATAACTTTGGGTTCAGAGAAACAAACTAGTATTCAATTCTGTGACAGGCACCTTAATTTCAGGTTGGAATAAGATGGACGAGGGTCAAACCGATGGAGAATGTTGCCATTATTCTTAGGAATCGCATATCTAAGTCAGTAGCTTCACCTATCCTGCGATATCGAGAGTCGTACCCGGTATTCCGAAATTATATCCCTTAAACAGTATTGGCAATTGACACCTTAATTCACCGCATGATTATAAAGGATGAGAGACAAACCGTCGGAGAACATTACTAATTGGTACAAAGTCATTCCTTTTACCGAATGCCTTGCCTACAGAAGACCTAACCCGCTGCAGGCTGTGTCTCACTTTGTGGTCACGCAAACAAATTAGTAAACCTTTTAGCAGATGGACACCGTAGTTACATGTAAGGGTAGCAGAGTCGAGGATTAAACAGTTCGGAAGCGTTACCACCATAATTGAGAATCGATCGCATTAGTTAATGGACGCACTTATCCTATGACTCCGGCAGTGATACTAAGCAGTCCAAGCGTATGTCCGCAGAACAGTTTTGGCATTAGACACCGTAATTCATGGTTTTAATGTTAAAGTAGAGTATTCCTCCATTTGAAAACGTTACCAATGAGTATGCAGTCAAACGTCATACGGAAGTCCTTAACTCCCGAACGTCTAATCCACTGTATCGAGAGAATAACATCGTGTTCCGTGGAACATGCTGCTATACATTATAGAGAGGGGCACCTTAATTTAATGTATGAATTACAAGATCCACGATCAAACCTTTCGAGATCGTTACCATCACCTTTTACAGTCGAACCGCTGAGTCAATAGCTTTATGTATCCTGCGACTCCGAGAGCCAAATCAGGCACTCCGGGAGTAATTGCGCTGAACCGTTTTGGCACAATACATCTTACTTCAAGGTATGAATATTGAAGCAAACCGTCAAACCGTTGAAGAATGTTACCAATTGCTATATACTCCATTCTTTTACAGAAAGGCTTACCGTGCGAGGAGCTAACCCGCCGTATCGTGAGTATAACTTCGTGTTTAGAGAAACATATTAGCATACATTTTAGAGACGATCACACTGATTTATTGCTTGAATTAGAAGATCGAAGGTCAAACCGTTCAAGACTGTTTTAACCTTCTATGATATTCGAGAAGTTAAGCCAATGGCTTCACCTATCCTGCGATGCCGACAGTGAAACCAGATGTTCCGAAGGTATATGCGCAGAACAGTGTTGGTGATAGTCACCTTAATTCGCGGTTTGAATCTTAACTGAGAGCGTAAGACCGATTGAGATCGTTACAAATTGGTATTAAGGCAATCTTTTTACTGAATACCATTCCGTCTGTGAAAATATCCCACTGTATCGAGTGCAACTTCATATTCAGAGATGCAAATTAGTACACATTTTAGTGACGGGCACCTTAACGTCATGTATGAATTAAAATATCGAGGGACAACCCATTCGAGAACGTTACCAGCCATTTTGAGTGTCAAAAGGCGGAGTCAAAAGCTTCACCTACCTAGTAATTTGTCGAGTGAAACCAGGATCACAACAGGAAACGTTCTACATCGTGTCGAGTCGGTACTCTAATGTTCATATCGGGAATTAGTGTGTCCATTGCCAATACCGTTCAGCGGATTCTCTCCACGAATACCTGGCTTAGCACTAGGAATCACAGCACGGGTGTCGCTATTGACTTCGCCGTTCCATTCTCTGAGAAGCTGGGATCTTTCTCGACCAGTTTGGATCAAGATTATTCTATTGATAACTGAAAATAAGGTTTTCGTCTTTTAAAATGTCTACTAATTTGTTCCGGTTAACACTAAGACAGGCAATCGCTACAGCTGGATGGGTTCGCGGACGGTAACGCCTTCGTTAAAAAGTTTGACACTATGAAAACTCGTAACGTTCTACAGCGGTTTGACACTGCAGTTTAATATTTATACCGTGATATATGGTGTGTGATGCCAATTATGTACAGCGGATTTAATCCCCGAATGCCTGGTTTGACTCACGGCATCACATCGTAGGTGAAGCTATTGACATACCCGTACGACTCTATAAAAAAGATTCTAACGTTCTCGATCAGTTTGATTCTCGATTTTGCTATTCATACGTGGAACTGAGGTGTCTATTGCCAATAGCTTTCAGCCGATTTATGTCCGAAATGCCAATCTGGACTCCCGGAATCTCGGGATAGGGTGAAGCTATTCACTTAGCCGTTCGATTCTCAAAGAAGGTGGTAACGTTCTCGATCGCTTTGACCCTGCATCTTCTAATTCATACATGAGGAGAAGGTGCCCGTTACTGAATTTGCTACTAATTTCTTTCTCGGTACACGAACCTATAGTCTCGAAACGGCGAGTTTGCTTCCCGGAAGGTAAGGCCATCTGTAAGTTGTTTGACGGTATACCAATTGACATCACTCTAAAACGGATTGGCGCTCTACATTAATATCAAAGCGTGAATTAATCGTGTCAATTACCTATACTTTTGAGCAGACATACTTCTAGGTTTTTCCGGATTGACTCTAGGAATCACGGTATAGGTGAAGGTATTGACTTAGCCATTCGCCTTTTACAGCAGGAGGGAATGCTCTCGAACGGTTTGACTCGCTACTTTAAGGTTCAAACCCTGAATTAATGTGTCTATTGCCAATACCGATCAGTCGATTTACGCCCGGAATACCTAGTTTTACTCCCGGAATCTCGGTATAGGGTGAAGGTATTCAGTTAGCCGATCGATTTTCGAAGAGGGTGGTGACGTTCTCGAACGATTTGACCGTCGATCTTCGAATTCATGCATGAAACTAAGGTGCACGTCACTGAAATTAATACGAAATTCTTTCTCCGAACACGAGGTTATAATCTCTATACAGCGGGTTACTTTTTCGAAGGGTAAGGCCATCGGTATAGTGTTCGACATTCTGCTAATTGCAAACGCTCTGAAACGCTTTGTCGCTCTAATTTAATATAGAAACAGTGAATTAAAGTCTCAATTGCCAATTCTCTCCAGCGAACTTACTCTCGGCTTTCCCTGGCTGCCTCTCGGGGTCACGGGATTGGTGAAGCTTTTGACATAGCCGTACGTCTCTCACAGAAGGTGGTAACTTTCTCGAGCGCTCTGACACCCGATCTTCTATCTCATATGTGAAGTTCAGGTGCCCCTCCCTGATATGAATACTAATTTCGCTCTCGGAACACGAAGTTATACTCTCGATACAGCGGGTTAGTTTCTCGGAGAGAAAGGTCTTCAGTATAATGTTTGACTTTATAGAAATTGGTTGCGTTTACAAACGGATTGACGTTCTATTTTATAGTTCAGGCCGTGAGTTAGGGTCTTTATTGCAAATAATTTTCAGCGAATTTTCTCCCGATATACCCTGTTTGATTTTCGTAATCACCGGTTAGGTGAAGCTACTGACATAGCCGTTCAACAATCAAAGATGGTGGCAATGTTCTCGAACGCTTTGACCCTGGATATTCTAATTCATACATGAAATTAAGGTGCCCGCTCCTAACATTCACACTATCTTGCATTTCTGATCACGAAGTTATACTGCCCAGGCTGCGAGGTAGCTTCTCCGAATGTAAGCCCTGCGGTACATTGTTTGACTCTACACGAGTAGGTAACGTGCTACATCTGTCTGTCGCCCTAGTTTAATATTCAAACCGTGAATTAAGGTGTTTAATGCCAATACTATACTAAGAATTTACTCCCGTCATACCCGTAATGTTCTCCGATGGTTTGACTCTCCACTTTAATATTCATATCGCGAAGTAATTAGCCTATTGCCAATACTGATCAGCGGATTTACTCCAGGCATACCTGGTTTGGCTCCCTACTTTAATGCTCATGCCGAGAATTTCGGTACTAATTGCCAATGCTGGGGAGCGAATATACTCCTAGAATGCCAGGTTTGAGTCTCGGCATCCCAGGATAGGTGAAGATATTGGCATAGCTGTGCGACTCTCAAAGAAGGTAGCTAAGTTACCGAACCGTATGATACTCGACCCTCTACTTCATACATGGAAGTAATGCGCCCGTCACTAAAATGAATACTATTGCGATTCTCCGAACACGGAGCTATACTCTGGATACAGCGGGTTAGGTTCACGGAAGGCAATGCAATCAGTAAATGGTTTCACTGTATTGCAATAGGCAGCATTCTACAGCGGTAGGACGGTGAGCTTTAATGTTAATACCGTGAATTAAGGTGTCTATTGCCAATACCTTACAAGGTACTTACCCCCGGTGTACCTGGTTTGACTATCCCTGGATAGGTGAAGCTATTAACTGGGCTGCACGACGCGCATGGATGGTAGGTATCGATCTCGAACTGTTTGACCCTCGATCTTGTAATTCACGTATGAAATTAAGCGTACAGTCCCTAAAATGTAAGCTAATTTGCGTCCTAGTGCAGAAAGTTATATTTTCGATAAGGTGGGTTTGGTTCACGGAAGGTAAGGTATTCGGTATATAGAATGCCTTTATACAAATAGATAATGTTTTTCGATGGTTTGACTCTCTTCCTTAATATTCAAACCGTAGGTTAGGTTATCCAGTGACAGAACTGCTCAGCGGATTTGCTCCCATAATACCCTGTTTGACTTTCGGATTCACAGGATAGGTAGAGCTTGCGATTGAGGAGTTCGGCACTCGAAGAGGGTGATCACGTTCTCGAGTGATTTGAACACCGTTCCATATAATTTATACATGAAATTAAGGTCTCCGTCACTCAAATGCATACTAATTTGGTTCTCCGAACAAGAAGTTGTTGTCTCGATACAGCGGGATAGCTTCACTAAGATAAGGCCTTCTGTGAAAAGTTTGTCTCTATTCCAATTTCAAACGTCCTACATCGGATTGAATTTATACTCTAACATATATTCCGAGCAATAGGGTGTAAAAGGCTAATAGCGTACAGCGGATCTTCCAGCAGAATACTTGGTTTTTCTGTCAGAGCCACCGTATAGGAGAAGCTATTGACCGTGCCGTTCTGGTCCCAAAGAATGTGGTGACGTACTCGAAATGTTTGACAGTCGATTTTTCTATACATCCATGAATATAGGGCTTCCGTCTGCTAAAATGTCTACTAATATGTACGCATGCACACTAAGCAACGCATTCGGTGCACCTGGTTAGGTTCTTGGAAGGTGAGGCATTCGATAAAAAGAATTACTTTATAGCAGTCCGTAATGTTCTTCGATGGCTTGGCCCTCAACGTTGATATTCGTGCCGTGAATTGAGATGACTATTGCCAATACTGTTCAGCGGATATACCCTCGGAATACCCGGTTTCACTCACGGAATCTCAGGATAGGTGAATCTATTCACATAGCCGGTCTTCTGTGAAGAAGGTGACAACGGCATCGAGTGGCTTGTCCCTCGATCCTCTTGTTGATAATGAAATTATGGTGCCCGTCCGAAAAATGTTTACTAATTTCTTCCTCTGAACACGAAGTCATACTCTTGGTACGACGGGTTAGCATCACCGAAGGTTGGGCTATCGGTGAAGTGTTTGACTCTATAGCAATAAATAACGTTTTATAACGGTTTGACTATCTGTTTTGAGATTCTAACCATGAACTAAGGAGTGGATTGCCAATACTGCTCAGAGGACTTACTCCCGGAATACCTGGCTTGACTCAAGGAATCACAGGATAGGTATAACTATTGCCTTAGCCGTTAGAAAATCAAAGAGGGAGGTAAATTTCTCGAACTGCTTGACACACGATTTTCTGATTCATTCATAAAATTGATGCCCTCGTCCCGAAAGCGTATGCTAATTCGCCCCACTGACACGATGTAATACTCACGACATATCGGGATAGTTTTTGGGAGTTTTGCCACCTTCATTACGTATCGAACGGCAAAGTCAATAGCTATACCTATTTTGTGATTCCGACAGCCAAGCAAGGTATTCCGGGAGTAAATCCGACGTACAGCATTGACATGAGACGTCCCATTTCTTCAGGCTATAGATGTGACAGTAAAGAGTGAAACCGTATTAGAACGCGATATATTCATATAGTGTCATTTTTTTCTCCGAACAACATCACCCGCTGTATAAATATTAGCGTATCCTATAAGTTTCGTCGTCTTTCTTTATGCGTAATGAATACACGATATTTTATGTTTAAGGTGGATTTATTATATTATATATGAACCGTTCTGTTCTGTAACCTTCTTCCATCTCTCAGGTAGCCTCATTATGCCCTCTTTCCAAAATAGTTGAAGCTTACTTGTAAAATATTCATTTAGGTGCGTTTTTATTTTGCCGATGTATTTGATAGATTTACCACGGTGAGAATTTATTAAGGACAGGAACAAGTAGTAAGCGGATGGAGCAAGGTCTGGGGAGTATGGAGGATGTGGTAGATCGTCCCAACCAAACTGTAATCATTTTTGCCTTACGGCTAACGCAACATGCGGTCTTGCGTTGTCGTGATGGAAAACGACGCCTCGTCGGTTCGCCAATTCTAGCCGTTTTTCTGCTATGGCGGATTTAAGTTGATCCAGTTGATTGAAATATTTGTCAGCATTGATCGTATCACCATGAGGAAGGAGCTCGTAATACACATCACCTTTCCGGTCCCACCAAATGCACAGTGGAACCTCCGTCGGATGAAGTGCAGGCTTCGCAATAGTTGAAGGTCTACCTCCATTGGACCAAGTGCGTTCTCGATGCAAATTTTAGAATGAAATCCTAGTCCAGTGTGTTGTATCCAAGTGTCGCTGGAGAAGCAAATCGCACGTAGAGACGCGGACCATAAGGCCGGTCCTCCGTCAATAGGTGTGGAACCCAAACTTCATATTGATTTGCATATCCCATTTTGATTAAATGCATATGTACCATTGTTTAGGGAATATTAGTGGCATCCACTATCTCATGCACACTGTATCGTGGATTTTCAGTGCGCACAGTCCTGATAATGTCCGTATCTGTCGTTGCTGGGCGTCCGCTGCGGTCTTCATCTTTCAACTCGAAATTTCCACCTCTAAATTTCTTAAACCAATTTTGGAGAGTCCTAATAGTGGTAGTATCATTCCCGTAAACGGTGAAATTCTCGTCTGTAGTGTCCATTGCACTATTGCCTTTTTTATAGCAATGAGTCACAACATGCCGCAAATGCATCTTTTGGCTCTCCATTCTGAACGGTGCAGAAAAAATTTTGAAAGAGACTTTCTCACCAACGAGACGTACTTTGAAAGTGCTCTGGGACGACTTAAACCGATGCCATAAAGAGCTACGAGATAAGCCTGCATGTTTATATAAACACAGCCACTTAGAGTCACTGATAGCGAGGCGCGAAGAAACCTATGGGACAACACAATAGTATGCTATCGTATTCAGGGAGCCAAACCAGTACACATTTTAGTGACGGGCACATTTATCAGATCTATGAATAAGAATAGCGAATATCTACACCTTCGAGAATGACACCAATTTCTTCGAGAGCCGAACGGCTAAGTCACTGGCATCACCAACCGCCTTATTCCGAGAGTCAAACAAGATATTTCAGACGTAAATCCGCTGAAAGGTATGGGCAATAGACTCCTTAATTCATGGTACGAATATTACAGTAGAAGGACAATACGTCGGAGTGCACTTACAATTGGTATAGGATCATTCTTTTTACCGAAAACGTTACCGTCCGAGAACCTAACCCGCTGCAGCGAGCGTTATGCTATGTGCTCACGGAAACAAATAAGTAAACATAAAAGCCGAGGCACACCTTATTTGGATATATGACTTTAGAGATTGAGTGTCAAACAGTTCGAGATCGTTTCCACCTTCTTTGAGAGTCGAACGGCAAAGTCAATAGGTTCACCCATCCTGCGATACCGATAGTCAAACCAGGTATTCCGAGTGAAAATCCGCGGAACTGTTTTGGCAATAGACACATCAATTCACGGATTAATGCAGACTGGCTAACCGCTTGAGAACTTTCCCAATTGCTACAAAGTCAAATGTTTTACCGAAGACCTAACCTTCCTCGATCCTCACCGGCTTCAACGAAAGAATACGTTCGTGTTCAGAGAGTGAAATTAGTATTCATTTCAGTGACGGGCAGTTTAACTTCATGTATGAATTAGAAGATCGAGAGTCAAACCGATCGAAACCGTTACCATCATCTGTGGGAGACGAAGTGCTAAGTCAATAGCTTCAGATATCCTGCGATTCCGAAGTTAAAGTAGGTATTCCCAGTGTGAGTCCGCTGAACAGCTTTGGCCACAAGCACCTTAATTTACGATTTGAATATTAATGTAGAGCGTCAAACCGTTATAGAGCGTTACCAATTGGTATATTGTCAAATGTTATACTGAAGGCCTTGCCTTCCGCGCACCTCACCCGCTTCATCGAGAGTATAACTTCGCGTTCAGGGAAGAACAATAGTATACATTTAATGGACGGGCACCTTTATTTCATCTATGAATTAGAAGGTAGATCGTCAAACAGGTGCACATCGTTACCACCATTTGTGTGAGTCGCACAGCAAATCCAATAGGTTCACCTATCCTGTTATTCCGAGAGTCAAACCATGTATTGCGGGAGTAAAAACGTTGAACAGTTTTAGCAATAGACCCCTCAATTCACGGAATGAATAATGAAGTGGAGAGTCAATCCGTCCGAGTACGTTAACAACTGATATAAAGTCAAACCCTTTATCGAATAACTTATCGACCTAGAACGAACACCAAACTAGCGAGTGTCTTGCTCAGTGCTTACGGAAACAAAATAGTAGTCATTATAGCTGACGGAGAACTTATTTTCGTGTCTGAATAGCAAAATCGAAAGTCAAACTACTCTAGAACGTTAGCACATTCTTTCGGATTCGAACGGCTAAGTCCATGGCTTGTCGTATTCCAATATTCGAAGAGGCAAACCATGTATTCCTGGAGTAAGTGTTACTAATTTGCTACCTTGAACACTGAGCAAGACACTTGCTTCAGCGGGATGGGCCTCTTGGAAGGTATGGCCTTCGGTAAAAAGTTTGACTCTAAACTAAAAGGTGAAGCTCCATAACTGTCTGACTCTCCACTTTCATATTCGTACCGTGAAATAAGCTGTCTACTGCCAATAATGTCCAGCGGATGTGCTCCCGGAATACATGGTTTGGCTATCGAAATAACAGGATAGGTGAATCTATTGACTTAGTTGTTCGTCTCTCACAGAAGGTGGCAACGTACCCGAGCGGTTTGACACTCGATCTTCTATTTCATACATGAATTTAAGATGACGTCATTAAATTGAATACTAGTGTGTTTCCCTAAAAACGTAGCTATAGTCTCGATACAGCAGGTTAACTTCTCGGACGGCAAGGCATTCTGTAAATCGTTTGACTTTATAGAAATTAGTAACGTTCTTATACGGTGTGACACTCTATTTTAATATTGACTCCGCAAATTAAGGAATCTATTGCCAATACTCTTGAGCGGATTTCCCGCCGGATTATCTGGTTTGACTCTTGAAATCACAGAATAGGTGGAGGTGTTGTCTTATACGTTCGAATGTCAAAGAGGGTGGTAACGTTCTCCAACGGTTTGACTATCGATCTTTTAATTCATACACGAAGTTCAGTTGCCCGTTAATGAAATGAATACTAATTTTTCCCTGAGCACGAAGTTACTCTCTCGATACAGCTGGATAGTTTTTCGGACGGTAGGGCAGTCTGTTTGAATTTTGAACCTACACATATAGATAGTGTTATACAAATGCCTGACGGCTTGCTCTAATATTCAAACAGTAAAATCTAGTGTGTATTGCCAATTCTGTACAGCGCAATTACTCCCGGGATATCTGGTTTGACTTTCGGAATCACAGGATTTGTGAAGCTATTGACTTTGCTGTGCAACGCTCAAGAGAGATGGTATCGTTCTCGATCGGTTGGACCCTCGATCTTCTGACCCATACATGACGTTCAGATGCCCGATACTGAAATGAATGCCAATTTCCCTTTCTAAACAATAACTCATACACTCGCTGAAGCCCGTGGGGATCGTGGAAGGTTAGTTCTCCTGTAAAACGATTGAAATTATGGCAACTGGTAATATTCTCAAACAGCGTGACGCTTTAATTTAATATTGGAACCGTGGTTTGAGGTGTTTGTTGCCAATACTGTTCAGCGGATTTACACCCGAAATACCTGGTTTAACTCTCCGAATCAGCGGATAGGGGAAGCGATTGGCTTTGCCGTTCAACTCTCATAGAAGGCGGTCACGATCTTTAACGGTTTGACACTCGACCTTCTCAGTCATGCATGAAATTAAGGTGCTCGTTTGTAAACTTATACTAGTTCGCACCTCTACACACGGTGTTATACTCTCGAAGCGGAGAGTTTGCATCTCCGAAGGTAAGGCTGTAGGTAAAGAGATTGACTTTATACCAATTAGCAAAGGTCTCAAACGGTTTGTCGCTCTACTTTTTTATTGAAGCCGTGAATTATGGTGTCTACTGGCAATTCCAGCAGCGAACTTACTCTCGGATTGCCCGGGGTGAATCTCGGGATCTCGGGATAGGTGAAGATATTGACATAGCTGTCCGTCTCTCACAGAAGGTGGTAACGTTCTCGATAGGGTTAGGTCTTCGGAGGTTAATGCATTCGGTAGAAACGTTTAGCTTTGTACCAATTGGTAATGCCCATAAATAGTTTGACACTCTAGATTAATATTCAATTTGAGAATTAGAGATACTGTTGCCAATACTGCTCAACGGATTTACTTCCGGAATATCTGGTTTATCTTTCGGAATTACAGGGTAGTTGACGCTGTAAACTTATCCGTCCGACTCTTAATGAAGAAGGAAACGTTCTCGATCGGTTTGATTCCCGATGTTCTAGTTCATGTATGAAGTTAAGGTGCCCGTCATAAAAGTGAAGTGTAATTTGTTCCACTGAACGTGACGTTATACTCTCGGTACAACGGGTTAGCATCTCGAAAGGAAAGGCCTTCGGGATAGGGTTTGAATTTCTAGGAATATGTAACCCTCTACAGCGGTATGACGGTCTGCTTTATTATTCAGAGCGTGAATTAAGGTGTCTATTGCCAAGGCTGTTGAGCGGATTTGCACCCGGAGAACGCGGTTTGACTCCTGAAATCTTGGAATAGGTCAAGCTATTGAATTAGCCGTTCGTCTCTCAAAGAGGTTGGTAACGTTCTGGAGCGGTTTGACGATCGATCATCTAATTCATGCCTCAAATTAATGTTTTCGTCACTAAAATGCATACTAATTCTTGCTTCTGAACACCATGTTATATTCTCGATACAGGAGGTTAGTCTTTGAGTGGGTACGGTATTCGGCAAATCGTTTGACTTTACAGCAATTGGTAACGTTCTCAATCGAATTGACGCTCTAGTTTAGTATTCAAACCGTGAATTAAAGTGTCAATTGCCAATACTCATCAGCTGATTCACTCCAGGAATACCCGGTTTGTCTCTCCGAATCACAGAATAAGTGAAGCTACTGACGTAGCTGTGCGACTCTCGAAGAATCTGATAACGTTATCGAACGGTTAGACACTCGATCTTCTCATTCATACATGAAAAAGATGTTGTCGGTCTCCTAAAATGACACCTTATTGGCTTCCGTGAGCACTAAGCATGACATTCGTTACAGCGTGTTCGGTTCGAGGAAGGAAACGTGTCTGGTAAGTAATATGACGTAATATTAATTGGTATCGTTCACAAGTGATCTGACGCTATAATTTAATGTCCATATAGTGAGTTGAGGTGTTAATTGCCAATACCGTCCTGCGGATTTACTTCAGGAATACCTGATTTGACTCTCCGAATCGCAGCATAGGTGGAGCTATTGACATAGTTGTGCGTCTCTCAAAGTATGTGGTAACGATCTCGAATGCTTTGACTATCAATGTTGATATTTGTATACAAGCATGTGGTGTCCATCCCCTAAAATGCATACTAATCTGTTTCTGTTTACAGTAAGCAGGAGACCAGCAACAGCAGGATTGGGTATCGGAAGGAAAGGTATTTAAAAGAGGCATGATTCTGTACGATTTGGTAATGTTCTCCGACGGTATGACTCCTTACATTAATATTAATACCGCGAAGCAGGGTGTCTAATGCCAATGCTGTTCATCCGATTTACTCCCGGAATACCTCATTTGACAGTCGGAATCATACGATTGATGAAGCTATTGACGTAGCCGTTGGATACTCAGGGAGATTTTATCGTTCTTGAACGGTTTGACACCCCGCTCTTCTAATTCATATATGAAGTTAAGGTGCCCGCTACCAAAATGTGTACTAATTTGTATATCTGATTACGAAGTTATACTCTCGATACAGCGTGTTAGTTTCTCGGAAGGTAAGGCATTTGTTAAAGTGTATGACATTATACCAATTGGTAACGCTCTCAAACGGTATGACGCACCACTTTAATATGCACACCGTGAACTAAGCTGACTCTTGCCAATGCTGTGCAGCGCATTTGCTCCCAGATGATCTCCATTGACTTTCGGAGTCACAGGATATATGAAGCTATTGACTTACCCGTTCGAGTCTCAGAGAAGGTGGTAGCGGTCTGGAACCGTTTGACACTCGATCTACTCATTCACACTTGAAAATACGGTGTACTTCTGCTATAATGTCTACCTATTTGTTTTCGTGAACACTGAGCATGTCACTCGCTAGGGCGCGTTAGGTTCATAGATGGTACCTTTCTCTAACGGCGTGACTCTCAATTTTGATATTTATACTTGACAATGTAGTGCTCGTCTGCTATCATGTCAATTAATTTGTTTCCGCGAACATTAAGCAAGACACACGCTACAGCCTGTTAGTATTTCGGCAGATAAGGTATTCTGTAAAACGAATGACTTCATATGATTTATTATTTATCTTTCACGGTTCGTCTGTGGACTTTCTTATTTATACTGCGAATTACGGCGTCAATTGCCCATACTATTCAGCGGATTTACTACAGAAATACCTGATTTGCCTCTCCGAATCAAAGGATAGGTGAAGCTACTGACATAGCTGTCCGTCTCTCACAGAAGGTGGTAATGTCCTGGAACAGTTTGACCCTCAATATTCTAATTCATAGATGAAATTATGGCGCTTGTCACAAAACGAAGACTGATATATTTCACTGAACAAGATGTTATACTTTCGAAATGGCCGGATAGCTTCTCCCAAGGTTAGGCGATCGGTAAAGTGTTTGACTTTATACCAATTGTCAACGTTCCAAAACGCTTTGACGCTCCAAATTAATATTCAAACCGTGAAATAAGCTGGCATTGGCCAATACTCTGCAGCGGGCTTACTCTGGGTTTTCCAGGGTAGCCTCTCGGAATCGCGGGATGTGTGAAGCTATTGACTTAGCCCTGCGTTTCTCACAGAAGGTGCCAACGTTCGCGAATGGTTTGACCCTCGATCTTCAAAATCATACACGAAATTAAGGTGCGCGACACAAGGATGTACACAAACTTGTTTCACTGAACGCGAAGTTATACTTTCGATGCAATGGGTGAGTTTCTCGGAGTGTAAGGAATTCTGTAAGAGGCTTAACCCTTCACGCATGGGTAATATTCTACGTCGGTTTGACTGTCTACATTAATATTCATACCCTGAATGAAGGTGTCAGTTGCCAATAAACTTCAGCGTACTTACTCCCAGATTAACTAGTTTCACTCTCGGAATCACAGGATATGTGAAGCAATAGACTTATCCTTCCGACTGTTAAAGAGTGTGGTAACGTTCTCGAACGATTTGACCATCGACCTCCAAATACATGAAGCTACGGTCCTAGTCACTAAAATGTATACTATTTCGTAACTCTGAATGCGGTGTTATACTCCCGATTCAGGGGTCAGATTCTCGGATGGTATAGAATTCGGAAGGAAATTTAATCCTATACGAATATGGAACGTTGTTCAACGGCTTGAGAGCCTTCTTTAATATTCACTCCGCGAATTAAGGAACATATTGCCAATACTCATCAGAGGATTTACTGCCGGATTACCTGGTTTGGCTCTCGGAATCACAGGATAGGTGAAGTTATTGACAAGCAGTTCCACTCTAAAAGAAGGTTGTATCGTTCTCGGACGGTTGGACCCTCGACCTTCTCATTGATACATGAAATTACAGTGCCATTCACTGCATTGTATACTAATTTGTATCTCTGAATGCGAAGTAATACTCTACATAGATCGGGTTAATTTCTCGGAGGGAAATGTTTCCTGTAAATCTTTTGACATCACTCAAATATGTAACTACAAATGTTTGACACTGCACTTTAATATTCAGACCGTGAACTACGGTGTTGCCAATATTGACAAAACGGATGGACTCCCGGAATACCTGGTTTGACTCTCGGAATCACAGGATATGTGAAGTTATTGACATAACCGTTCAATCCTTAAAGAAGGTGGGATCGTTCTCAAAATGTTTGACTCTCGATTATTCTATTCACACATGATAATAAATCGACCGTCTGCCAAACTGTCTACTAATTTGTTTTGGCGTGAACAGTAAGCAAGACACTCCAAACAGCTCATTTTTTTCTCGGAAGGCAATGTATTCGGTATAAAGAATGTCCTGATACCAATTGTTATTGTTATCCGACAGTTTGAATCTCTACCATAATTTTCAGAACGTGAATTAAGTTGTTGATTGCCTATGCTGTTCAGAGGAATTAATCCTGAAATACCTCGTTTGACTCCCGGAATCCCGGGGTAAGTGAAGCTAGTGTCAAAGCTGTGCGACTCTCAAGGAAGGTGGCAAATTTCTCGAACAGTTTGACCCTCGATCTTCTTATTCATAATGAAATTAATGTGGCCGTCACTAAAAAGTATAATAATTTGCTTCTCTGAACACGACGAAGTGGCCCCGATACAGCGCGTTAGCTTCTCGTAAGCTATGACCTTCTTTAAAAAGTGTGACTCTGTAACTGTACGCAACGTTCATCCACGGATTGACTCTCTACTTTATCATCGATACTGCAAAATAGGATATCTAGTGTCATTAGGTGCAGCGCATTTACCCCCGGTATACTTTGTTTGACTCTCGGAATCACTGGATTGGTGACGCTACTGACTTAGGCCTTAGCCGTTCGAATCTGAAAGATGGTGGTAACGATATAGAACGGTTTGAATCTGGATTTAGCTAGTCATACATAAAACTGAGATCTCCGTTAGCTAAAATGTCTACTAATTTGTGTCCGTGAACACTATGCAAGATACTCTTTACAGCGTCGTAGGATTTAGGAAGTTAAGGCCATCTTGAAAAGTTTGACTCTATATCAATATGAAACGTTTTCAAACGGTCTGACGTTCAATTTCAGTATTAAAACCGCGAATTAAGTTGTATATTGCCAATACCATTCAGCGAATTTATACCCGGAATACCTGGTTTGACTCTCCGAATCAAAGGATGGGTGAAGCTATTGACTTAATCGTTCGTCTCTCACAGAATGTGGTAACGTTCTCGAGCGGTTTCATCCTCGACAATCTAATTCGTAGATGAAATTAAGGTGGTAGTCTATAAAATGAATACTAATTTGCTTCTCTGACCTCGAAGTTATACTCTCGATATGGCGTGTTAGCTTCTCGAATGTACGGCCTTCTGTGAGATGTAAGACTCTATATCAATAGGTAACGTGCCACAACGATTGGACTGTGTACCTTAATATTTATACCGTGACATAGGGTACCTAATGACCATACTGTACTGCTGATTTACTCGCTGAATACCTGGTTTGACTTTCCGAGCCGTTCGTCTATCACAGAAGGTGATAACGTTCTCGAACGGTTTGACCCTCGATCTTCTAATACATACATGAAATTAAGGCGCCCGTCGCAGAAATACAGGCAAAAAGCTTTCTCTGAACACGAAGCTAAGCTCTCAGAGTGACAGGTATACTTTTCTGAAGGTAAGGCCATCGGCAATGTGCTCGACTTTGTACCAATTGGCAATGCTGTCAAAAGGAGTGATGCTGTACTTTAATATTCAAACCGTGGATTATGGTGTCTATTGGAAATACTGTTCAGAGGATTTACTCACGGAATTCCTGGTTTGATACTCAGTATCATAGGTTATGTGATTCTATTGACTTAGCCGCTCGTCTCTCCCAGAAGGAGGCATCCTTCGCGAACGGTTTGCCGTCGATATTCCTATGAAAATAATGTGGCCGTTTTCTAATACGTCTACTAACTTGATCACGTGAAAACGAAGGAACCGAGTCTCTGCAGCTGGTTGGGTTCTCGGAAGGTAAGGTATTGGATGGAGCAATGGATTTATAACAATTGGAAATGCTCTCCGACGGTTTCTCTCAAGCTTAGTATTCATATCGTGAATTAAGGTGTCTATGGCCAATACTTTCCAGTGGATTTAACCCCGGAACATCTTGTTTGACTCTCGGAGTCACAGGATATATGAAGCTATTGACTTAGCCGTACGAAACTTAATGAAGGTGTTAACGATCTCCAACGCATTAACTATCGATGTTGACATTTGTACACGAGCATGTGGTGTCCTACCGCTAAAATGCCTACCAATCTGGTTTTGTTCATATTAAGCAGGACACTCACTGCACCAGGATTGGATATCGGAAGGTAACGTATTCAAAAACGGAATGACTTTATACGAATTGGTAATGTTCTCCGATGGTTTGTCACCCTACATTAATATTAATACCGCTAATTATGGTGTCAATTGTCAATAATCATGAGCGGATTTTCTCCGACATTACCAGATTTGACTCTTTGAGTCACAGGATACGTGTAACTATTCACCTAGCCGCTCGACTCTCAAGGAAGCTACTGTGATAGCTGTTCGAATCGCGAGGAAGGTAGTCACGCTCTCGTACGCTTTGACACTGGATCATCGAATTCACACTTGATATTATGGTGCCCGTCACTAAAATCTATACTAACTTGCTTCTATGAACACGAAGTTGTACTCTCTATACAGCGGGTTAGATTCACGGACTGTAAGGTCTTCGGCAAAATGTTTGGCACTATACGAATAGGTAAAGCTATACAATGGTTTGATGCGCTGCTTTAACATTCATAGCGTGAAATAAGCTCTCTATTGCCAATACTGGTCTGCGGAATAGTCCCGGAATAACTGGTACGACTAACAGAATCACAGGATAGGTGAAGCAATTGACTTAGCTGTTCGTCTGTCACACACGGTTGTAACGTCCTAGAACGGATTGACCCTCGATATTCTTATTCACACTCGATGATAAGATGCCCATTACTGAAATGAATACTAATTTCATTTTCTGAACAGGAAGTTATACTCCCATTACATGCTTTCGGCGTGTAAGGTCTCTAGCAAACCGTTCGAATTTATACAAATTGGCAACGCACTCAATCAGTCTGACGGTCTACTTTAATGTCCAAATCGTACAATGATGTGTCTATTGCCAATACTATTCTGCGGATTTTCTCCGGCAATACTTCGCTTTTTCACTCGAAATCACAGGAAAGGTGAAGCTATTGCATTAGCCAAGCGACTGTCATAAGAGTTGCTAACGTTTTCGGACGATTTGACCCTACATCTTCCTATTCATAGATGCAATTTGCTTGTCTGTCTGCTAAAGTGTCTACTAATTTCAATCCCTGAACTCTAAGCCAAATACTTGCTGCAAAGGGTTAGATTCTCGGAGGGTAATGTATCCTGTAAGAAGTTTGACCCTATACCAGTAAGTAACGATCTACACGGCTCGAATCTCTGTATATTCATACCGCAAATTAAGGTGTCTATCGTCAATATTCTACTGCGGATTTACGCACGGAATTCCTGGTTTGACTCTCAGTATCATAGGTTATGTGAATCTATTGACTTAGCCGTTCGTCACTCGCAGAAGGTGGCAATGATCTCGGACGGTATGCCGTCGATATTCCTATATATGCATGAAAATAATGTGTCCGTTTGCTAATACGTCTACTAACTTCATCACGTGAAAACGAAGGAACACAGTCTCTGCAGCGGGTTGGGTTCTCGGAGGGTAAGGTATTCTATAAAAACAATGGATTTATAACAATTGGTAATGCTCTCCGATGCTTGGACTCTCTGGCTTACTATTCATATCGTGATTAAAGGTGTCTGTAGCCAATACTGGTCTGTGGATTTAATCCCGGAACATCTTGTTTGACTTTCGGAAATACAGGATGCGTGTAGCTAGTGACTTAGCTGTTCGTCTCACACAGAAGCTTGCAACGATCTCGAGCGGTTTGACTTCCGATTATTCTATTCCTACATGGAAATATGGTTTCCGTCTGCTCAAGTATCTACTAACATTTTTCTGTAAGCAATAAGCGTGACAATCGCTACTGCGTGATATGTTCTAGGATGGCAATGTATTCGGTAAAAAGAAGGACTTTGTACCAGTTAGTAATTGTCTCCAACAGTGTGACTCACTACTTTCATATACATAATATAGATTAAGGTGTATATTGCCTATACTGAACAGAGAATTTACTCCCGGGCTATCTGGTTTGCTTCTCGGAATTGCAGGATAGGTGAAGCTATTGACATAGCCGTTCGACTCTCAAAGAAGGTGGTATCGTGCTCAATCGGTTTGACACTCGATCTTCTAAATCAAAGATGAAGATAAGCTTCCCGTCACTCAAATGTATACTAATTTGTTTCTCTTAGCAGGAAGTCATACTCTCGATGCAGGTGGATACGTTGTCGGAAGGTAACGCAGTCTGTAAGCAGAATAATTCTATAACAATTTGTAATGTTCTCCGACGACTTGACTTCATACTTTAATGCTTGTTCCGATAATTTAGGAGTTTATTGCCTATGATGTACAGCGGATGTACTCCTACAATACCTGGTTGGACTATTGGTGTCCCATGATAGTTGAAGGTACTGACGCAGCTGTGCCACTCTTAAAGAAGGTTGCTACGTTCTCAAACGATTTGTCCTCGATATTCCTAAATATGCATGTAAATAATGTATCCATCTGCAAAAATGTCTAGTAATTTGTTCACGTGAATACTGAGGAACACAATCGATGCAGCGGGTTGGGTTCTTGGAAGGTAAGGAATTGGGTGAAAAGAATGACTTCATTCCAACTGATAATGTTCTCCGACGGTTGCACTCTGAACATTAATATTATTACCATGCTGTCCCTCTTGCCAATACAGCCCTGTAGATTTACTCCCGGAATACTTAGTCTGACTCTCCGAATCGCAGGATATGTGAAGCTATTGTCATACATGTGCGATACTCTAAGAAGTTGGTAACGTTCTGGTTCGGTTTGCCTCGCGATCCTCCCATTCATACATGAAATTAAGTGTTCCAACACATTTGTGTATACTAATTTGTTTCACTGAATACAAAACAACACACTCCCTGCTGCCTGTTATGTTGTCGGAAGTTAAGGTAATCTGTAAAAAGAATGACTTTATGCCTACGTGTAATGTTCACCGACAGTTTGACTCTCTACTTTGATAATCAAACCGTGAACTACTTTATTATTCATACCGCGAACTAAGGTGTGCATTGCCAGTATTGTACAACGGATCGACTCCCGGAATGCCTGATTTGGCTCTCGGAATCACAGGAGAGGAGAAGTTATTGACTTAGCCGTTCGACACTTAAAGAAGATGGGATCGATCTCGAACGGTTTGACTCCCGATTATTCTATTCACACATGAAAAGAAGGTGTCCGCCTGCTAAAATGTATACTAGTTCGTTTATCTAGACTCGATGTTATACTATCGATACGGCGGATCAGCTTCTCGCACGGTTAGGGCTTCTGAAGTACGTTTGACTTTATAGCAATTAGTAACGACATCAAACGGCTTGGCGTTCTACTTTAACATTGAAACAGTCAATAAAGGTGGTTATTGCCTATACTGATCAGCGAATTTACTTCAGCAATACCTGGTTTGATTCTCAGAATCACAGGATAGGTGACGCTACTGACTTAGCCGTTCGATTCTAAAATAGGTGGTAAAGTTCTACAGCGGTTTGACTCTCGATTTGGCTAGTGATACATACAAAGAAGGTCTCCGTTTGCAAAAATGTCTACTAATTTGTTTCCATAAACAATAAGCATGGCACTCTCTACAACAGGTTAGGTATGGGATGTTAATGCCTTGCGTAAAATTTTGACACTTCATCAGTATGTAAAGTTCTACAATGATCTGACGCCCTACGTTCATATTCATACCGTTAGCTAACGTGTCCATCAGCTATAATGGACTGTGGATTGACTCCCGGAATACCTGGTCGGACCATCGGAATCGCAGGACAGGTGTCGCCATTGATTAAGCCATTCGACTCTCAAAGAAGGTGGTATCGTTCTGAATCAGTCTGCCTCCCGATGTTCCAATTGATACATGAAATTTAGATGCACGTCAATAAAATGTCTACTGCTTTGTTTCTCGAAACTCGAAGAAATACCCTCAATATAGCCTGTTGGATTCTCGGAAGGTCAGGCCTGCGGTATAGAGTTAGACCCTATACGAATCGGTAAATTTCTATAACGGTTTGACGCCCCAGTTTAATATTCGAAGACGGAATGTTAGTATCTATTCCCGATGCTGCTCAGCGGATTTACTCCAGGATTATCTGGTTTCACGCTCGGAATCCATGGCGGGTGAAGCTATTGACTCAGCCGTTCGTCTCTCACAGAAGGTGACAACGTTCTGACCCTCGAATTTCTAATTAGTTCATGAAGTTAAGGTGCCCGTCATTGAAACGAATACTAATTGCTTTTTATGAACTCGAACTTATATTCTCGAAACGCCGAGTTTGCTTCTGCGAGGGTAATGCCGTCGGTAAAAAGTTTGACTTTATACCAATTGGCAAGCTCTAAATGGCTTTCACGCCGTACTTTAATATTGAGACCGTGAATTAATGTCTCCATTGCCAATAATCTTCAGCGGACTTGCTCCTGGAATACCTGGTTTGAATTTCCGATCCATGGATAGGCGATGCATTTGACCTAGCTGTTCGACTCTCAAAGATGGTGGGACCGTCCTCGAACGATTTGACTATCGCATATCCTTTTCGCAAATGAAAATAAGTTGTCCGTCTGCTAAAATGTCTACTTATTTCGCTCCGTGAACACTAAGCGAAGCACTCGCTACAGCGCTACAGGTACTTGGAAGGTATTTTATTGTGTAAAAGGAATTACTTTATTTTAATTGATAATCTTCTCTGGCGGTTCGAGTCATTACCAAAATATAAATAACGCGAATTAACGAGTCTATTGCCCATAGTGAAAAGCGCATTTTCTCCCAGAATATCTGGTGTAAGTTTCGGAATCACAAGATATGTGAAGTTATGTGCTTATTTGTTCCACTCGCATGGAACGTGGTGACGAACGCGATCGGTTTGACACTCAATCTTCTAAATCACACATGAAATTAAGGTGCGCGGCACTATCATGTATTATAATATGTTTCTCTGAACGCGAAGTTATTCTCTAGATCCAACGGGTTAGCTTCTCGGATGGTAAGTCCTTCAGTAAAACGATTGTATTTATAGCAATAGGTAACGTTCTCAAACGGTTTGATGTTCTACTATACTGTTCAAACCGTGAATCAAGGTGTCTATTGGCAATACCCTTCCAGAATGTTACCACCTTCCTTGAGAGTCGAACGGCTGAGTCAATAGCTTCACCTATAGTTGTGATACCGGGAGTCAAGCCTGGTAATACAGGAGTAAATCTGCTGAACAGTATTGTCAATAGACACCTTAATTCACGGTTTGAAAGTTAAAGTCGAGCGACAAGTTATTCGAAAGTTTTGCCAACTGGTATAAACTCAAACAGCTTACAGGTGCCCTTACCTACGGAGAACCAAACTCGCCGTTTCGACAGTATAGCCGGGTGTTCGGAGAAAGAAATTTGTTTTCATTTCAGTGACGGTCGCCTTAACTTCATGCATGGATCAGAAGATAGCGAGGCAAACACTTCCAGAACGTTTCCACCTTTTTTGAGAGTCGCACAGCTAAGTTAATAGCCTCACCTATCCTGTGATTCCGAAAAACACACCAGGCATATAAGGAGTAAACGCGCTGGACAGTATTACAAGTCGACACCTTTATTCACGGTATGAATATTAAAGTAGAGCAACATACCATTTGTGAACGGAACCAATTGGCATAACACCATACTTCTTACTGGATACATTACATTCCGAGAACATAATCCACTGTATGGTGGGTGTAACATGGTGTGCAGCAAAACAAATTAGTGTACATTTTAGTGTTGCGCATCTTAATGCCATATATGAATAAGAAGATTACGGGTCAAACCTTTTGGGAACGTTGCCATCTTCTGTGACAGACGAATGGCTAAGTCAGTAGCTTCACACATCCTGCGATTCTGAGAGTCAAATCAGGCAGTCCGGGAGTAAATCCGCTGTACAGTGTCGGCATTAAAATTCCTACATCCCGGTGTAGATTCTAAAGTAGGGAGTCACACAGTTGTACAACATTACCTATTTGTACAGAGTCTAACTTTTCACCGAAGGCCGTACCTTCCGTGCAGACTAACCAGCTGTAGTGAGTGTCCTGCTTAATGTTGACGGAGACGAATTAGTAGAGATTTTATAAGTTAGACGCCACACATTCATGTACAAGTATCAAAATCGTGAGTCAAGTCGATCGAGAATGTTACGACCTGCTTTGAGAGTCGAACGGCTAAGTCAATAGCCTCTCCTACCCTGTTATTCTGATAGGCAAACCAGGTGTGCCAGGAGTCAATCCGCTGTACACTATTGATATTGAATATCTTAGCTCGCGGTTTGAATATTAGAGTAGAACGTGAAACCGTTCGAGAACGATGTGAGTATCTCACTTCTGTGAGTGTCCAAATGCTAAGCCAATCGCTTCACCAACCCTGTGATTCCGAAAGTCATGCCAGGTATACCTGCAGTAAGTCCGCCGAACAATATTGGTAATAGACGCCCTAATTCGCGGTATAAATATTAATGTACCGAGTCAAACCGTCGTAGGTCGTTACCAGTTTGTATATAGTCAAACTTCGTACCGAAGGCATTAACTTCCGAGAACGGAACCCGCTGTATTGAAAGTATACACTTTGTGCTCAGAGGAATAAATAAGTACACATATCCGTGTGCGGCTCATTAATTTAATGCACGAATAGGAAGATCGTGGGTCAAACCATTCGAGAACCTTACCACCTCTATTGTGAGTGACACATCTAAGTCTGTATCTTCACTGAACTTGTCATTGCGATAGGCAAACCAGTTATTCCGGGAGTAAATACGCTGTACAGTATTGGCGTTATAGAACCTACCTCCGGGTATAACTATTAAAGTGCAGAATCAGACCGTCATGGAACATTACGAATTGGCATAGAGTCAAACTTTTAACCGAAGGCTTTTCCTTCGAGGATCCATCCCGGTGTAGCGATTGCCTTGCCTATTGTTCACCAGCACAAAGGTGTACACATTTTGGCAGACGAACAGCATATCTGCATGTATGAATGGGACGATTGAGGGTCAAATCGTGCGAGCACGATACCACCTTCTTCGAGTATAAAAATGCTAAGTCAATAGCTTCAAACATCCAGTGATTGGGAGAGTCAACCCAGGTACAGATGAAGTATATCCGCTCAGAAGTATTGCCAATAGACACCTTAATTCACCGTTTGGATAGTAAAGTAGAGCGTCCAGCCCTATGAGAACGATACTGATTGCTATAAAGTCAAACGCCTTACCGAATGCCTTATCGCTCGTGACGATATCCCGCCGTAATCGAGGGTATAGCTGCGTGTTTAGATAAACACATTAGTATACAACTTAATGACGGCACCTTAAATACATGTATGAATTAGCACATCGATGATCAATCCGTTCGAGATGGCTACCACCCTCTATGAAAGTCGAACGGCTAAATCTACTGCTTCACGTATACAGTGATACCGAGAATCAAGTCAGGTAATCCGGGAAAAAGACCGCTGAAGTTTATTGGCAACTGACACCTTAATTCACGGTATGAATATTAATGTAGCGAATCAATCCGATGGAGGACATTACCAGTGCACATAAAGTCATTTCTTTTACCGAATACCAAACCTTCCGAGAACCTAACTCGATGTAGGGAATGTTCTGCTTAACGTGCACGGAAACAAATTAGTAGACCTATTAGAGCATGAACAGCACATGTTTGTGTATAAGTATCATGATCGAGAGTCAAACCGTTTGAAAACGTTACCACCTTCTTCGAAGAACGAACGTCTAAGTCAATCGCTTAACCTATCCCAAGATTCCGAGACACAACCCTGGAAATCCGAGAGTAAGTTCGCTGATAGTATTGCCAGTAGACACCTTAATTCACGGCTTGAATACAAATGTAGAGCGTCTAACCGTTTGTGAGCATTGCCAATTTGTATAAAGTCAAACACTTTACGGATGGCCTGACCTTCGGAGAAGCAAACCCTCCGTTTCGAGAGTATAACACCGTCTTCGGTGGTACAAACTAGTATATGTTTACTAACGAGCACCTCAATTTCATGAATGACTGAGAATGTCGTGTGTCAAACCGCTCGAGAACGTTTGCACCTTCTGTCAGAGACGAACGACTATGTCATCAGCTACACCTATCCAGTGATTGTGAGAGTTAAGCGAGATATACCGGTAGTAAATGCGCTGTACAGTATTGGCAATAGACACCTTACTACACAGTTTGAACATGAAAGTAGAGAGACAAACAGAAAATATTACCAATTGGTATGAGATCGTTCGTAATACCGAAGTCCTTACCATCCGGGATGCTAACCCTCTGTATCGATAGCATAACTTCCTCTTTAGAGGCACATAATGTTATGCATTTCAGTGGCGGCACTATAAATTTATGTATCAATTAGATGATAGAAGGTCAAACATTTCGAGAACGATACCTCCCATTTCGCTATTTGAAAGGCTAAGCTAATAGCTTCACCTATCCTGTGATTGCAAGGCGTTAACCAGGCAATCCGGGAGTAAATCCGCTGGTCAGGATTGGCAACAAACACCTTAATTCACAGTTCGAATATTAAACAAGATCATCAAACCGATGTAGAATTTTACCTATCAGTATACAGGCAAACTGTTTACCCAAAGCTTCAGTGCAGCTATCCTGCCGTATCGGGAGTATAACTTTGTGATCATAGAAGCAAATTATAATATACATTAGTGACGGGCACCTTCATTTAAAGTACGATTTAGAAGATCGAGGGTCAATCCTTTCGAGAACTTTACCACCTCCTTTGCTCGTCGAACGGCTAAGTCAATAGCTTAACCTGTCCTGTGATTCAGAGAAACAAACCAGGTACTCCAGGATTAAATCCGCTGAACAGTATTGGCAATAGATACATTTATTCTCGAATTGAATATTAAAAAATGGCGTCAATCTGTTTGACAACGTTACCAATTGGTATGAAGTCAAACGTTTTGCCGAAGGCCTTACCCTCCGCGAATCTCACCGGCGTTATCGAGAATTTAAGTTCGTGTGATCAGAGAAAAATTAGTTCTCATAACAGGGACAGCCAACCTAACTTCATGTACGAATTAGAAGATCGAGGGTTTACCGTTCTAGATCGTTAGCACCTTCTGTGAGAGACAAACGGATAAATCAAGAGCTTCACCTATCCTATGATTCCGAGAGTCAAACCAGGTATTCCGAAAGTAAATCCGCTGAACTGTTGTGGCAATAGACACCTTCATTAACGGTTTGAATAGTAAAATTGTGCGTCAAATTGTTTGTGAACCTTATCAGTTATTATAAAGTTAAACGTTTTACGAAATGCATTACCGTCCGCGATGCTAACCAGCCGTATCTAGGGTATAGCTACGTGCTAATGGAATCACATTAGTAAACATTTTAGTGACGGGGTAGTTAATATGACTAAGAATAAGAGGATAGATGCTCAAATCGGTATAGGAAGTTACCAGCTTCTGCAAGACACGATCGGCTAAGTCTATAGCTTCGCATATCCTGTGATTCCGATAGCTAAACCAGATATACCGGGCGTAAATTCGCTGTATTTATGTAGTATTGGCAATTGGCATCCTCAATTCACGGTTGGAATATTAAAGCAGGACGTCAAGCCGTAGTAGAACATTACCTGTTCGTGTAGGGTTACATGTCGTACAGAATTCCTTACCATCCGAAAAATATACCCGCTCTATCAGGAGCATAACTCCGCGTTCCGAGGTACGAACTGGTATGCAATTTAGTGACGGCACCATAAATTCATGTATGAATTACAATACCGAGATTCAAGGTGTTCGAGATCGATGCCACCTTCTGTGAAAGACGAACGCCTTAGTTATTAGCATCACCTATCCTATGTTTCCGAGTGTCAAACCAGGTGTTCCAGGTGTTAATGCCAAGAACAGTGACAGTATTTGACTCTTTGGTTCACGGTTTTAATATCGAAGTAGAGCGTCACTTCATTGGAGAAAGTCACTAATTGGTATAAAGTCAAACGTTTTACCGAAGACCTTACACTGCGAATATTTAATCCGCTGTATTGAGAGTATTATATCGAGTTCAGAGGAAGAAATTACTAAACATTATAGAGACGGGCACTTTAATTTCATGTATATATTAGAATATCGAGGGTAAAACCGCTCGAGCGCGTTACCACCTTAGATGAGAATCGAACGCCAGAGTCAATGGCTTCACCAATCATCAAGCCAGGTATTGCGGTCGTAAATACGCTGAAAGGTATTGGCATTGGACACCGTAATTCAGGGTATAAATATTAAGGCGGACCGTCAACACGTTGTAGAACGCTACTCATTGGTATAGAGACAAACCTTTAACCGAAAGCTTTCCAGTCCGAGAAGCTATCACGCCGTATCGAAGGTATAATTTCGTGTTCCGAGAAAGACATTCGTATACATTGTAGTAATGGACATCAGAGGTTCTAGTATGAATTAAAAGACAGGGGGTCAAATCGTTCCAGAACGATACCTCCTTCTTTGGGAGTCGTTCTGCAAAGTCAATAGCTGCACCTATCCTGTGATACCGAGAGTCAAACCAGGTATTCCGGAATTAAATCCGCTGTAGTGTATCGGCATTAAAAACGCAACTTCCCTCTATAAATATGAAAGTACAGTATCACACAGTTGTACAACGTTACTTATTGGTATAGTGTCCAACGTTTCACCAAAGGCCGTACCTTCCGAGAAGCTATCCCGCCGTATCGAGAGTATTTGTTCGTAGTCAGAGAAGCAAAATAGCATAGATTTTAGGGACAGGCAACATAATTTTAACTATATACCAGATGATCGAGAGTCAAACCGTTGGAGAACGTTACCACCTTTCTTGAGAGTTGCACAGCTCAGTCAATAGCGTCACATATCCTCTGAAACCGGCAGCCAAACCAACTATACTGGGAGTATATCCGCTGAAAAGTATTGGCAATGGGCACCGTAATTGCTGGCATGAATATGTATGTACTGAGTCAAACCGATGAACAACGTTACATATTGGCATAGAGTCGAACTGTTTACCGACGGCTGTACCTTCCGGAAAACTAGTCCGCTGCATCGAGAGTTTAGCTTTGTGTCCAGAGAAGCAAATTAGTATAGATTTTAGTGACATGCTCGTTAACTTCATGTATGAATTAGAAGGACGATGGTTAACTCTTCGAGGACGTTACCACCTTCTGTGAGATACGAAGGGATAAGTCAATAGACTCACCTATCCTGGTGATTAAGAAAGTTACACAAGTTATTCCTGGAGTAAATCCGCTCAACAGTATTGCCACTTGACACCTTAATTCACGGAGAGAATATCAAAATGTAGCGTCACATCGCCTGCTAACGCAAACGATTGGTACAAAAGTCAAATATCTTACTGAATTCCTTACCCTCCGGGAAGCTAACCCGCCGTATCGAGAGTATAACTTCGTGCCCAGAAAAACAAATTAGTATGATTTTAGTGACGGCGACTTCAATTCATGTATGAATTATTATATCGATGGTCAAACCGATCGAGAACGTTACCTACTCCTTTGAGAGTCGGACGGCACGATCAGTAGCTTCACCTATTCTGTAACTCCGAGAATCATATCAGCTAATACGGATGTAAATCCGCTGAGGAGTATTGGCAAGTGACACCTTAACTCACGGTATGACTATTAATGTAGGGAGTCAACCGGTCAGAGAACATTGCCAATTCGTATGAAACCATACCTCTTACAGAATACCATACCTGCGGAGAACCTATCCAGCTGCAGCGTGTGTCCTGCTTGATGTTCGCGGAATCATATTAGTATACATTTTAGCGGAGCGACACCACATGTTGGTGTATAAATATCAGCATCGAGAGGCAAAGCGTTCGNGCATAAGACACCTTAATTCACTGTTTTAATATTAAAGCAGAGCGTCACTCTTTTGAGATTGTTACGAATTGGTATAGATTAAAACCATTTACCGAAAGCCTTACATACCAAGCATGAAAACAAATCTACCGAGAATATATCTTCGTTTTCAGTGAAATCGAATTGTATACATTTTAGTTGCGGTCACCATAAATTTATGAATGAAATGGAATATCGATCGTCAAACCATTCGGAAACGTGACCACCGTCTTTGACATTTCAGCGGCTATGTCAGTTGCCTGACCTGTCCTGTGATCCGAGTGCCAATCCAGGTATTTCAGTATTCAATCCGCTGTACAATATCGGCATTAAAAACCCTTCCTTCCGCTAAAAATATTGAGGTATACAGACACACAGTTGTACAACTATACTCATTGGTAGTGTGTCTAACCTTTCACGGACGGCCGTACCTTCGGAGAACCTAACCCGCTGTATCGAGAGTATAACTTCGTGGTCAGAGAAGCAAAACAGTATAGAGTTTGGTGACGAGCAGCTTAATTTTATCCATGTACCAGAAGATTGAGGGTCAAACTATTCGAGAACGTTACCAGCTTCTTCGGGGGTCGACCGGCTGAGTGAATAGCTTCACCTATACTTGTGATCCCGTGAGTCAAACCAGGCATTCCGGGAGTAAATCCGCTGAGCACTATTGGCAATAGGCGCCACAGTTCAAGGTATGAATATTAAAGCAGACCGTCAACCCGTTATTAAACGTTAACAATTTGAATACAGTCATTCTCCTTTCCAACGCCCTCGCCTTCCGAAAAGCCTGACCAGCTCTATCGAGAGTATAACATCTTGTTCAGAGGAGCGAATTAGTATACATTGATTGATGGGCATCTAAACTAGATGTATGAATTAGAAGATCGATTGTGAAGCCTTTCGACGTTACTACCCTCTTTGAGTGTCGAACAGATAAGCCAATAGGCCCACCTATCCTGTAATTCTGAGAGTCCAACCAGGTAAATCAAGAGTAAATCTGCTGAATAGTATTGGCAGTTGACACACTAATTCACGGTTTGAATATTAGAGAAGATCGTCAGACCGTTTGAGAACTTTAATGGTTCCTATAAAGTCAAACGTTTTACCGAATGCCTCACCGTTCGAGAAGCCAACCCGCCGAATCGAAAGTATAGCTACGTGATTAGGGAAACATATTAGTGTATAATTTAGGGACGTCACCTTTAATTCATGTATGAATTAGTTGGTCGAGGGACAAACACTTCGAGGACGTTGCCACCTTACGTGACAGACGAAAGGCTAAGTCAATAGCGTCATCCATCCTGTGGTTGGGAGAGTCAAACCAAGTATTCCGCGAGTTAGTCCGCTGAAGTGTATTTGCAATAGACACCTTAGATAACGGTTTGAATATTGAAGCAGACCGTCAGACAGTTATAGAACGTTACCTATTGGTATACAGTCAAACACTTCACGGATAGACATACCTTCGGAGAAGCTAACCCGCCCTTTCGAGAGTATAACTTCGTGTTGAGAAAGAGGAATAAGTCTTCTATTCTGTGTCGGGCACCTTACTTTCATATATGAGTTAGAATATCGAGGGTCAAACCGTTCGAGAACGTTGGCACCCTCTTTGATATTCGAACAGCTAAGTAAATAGCATCATATATCCTGTGTTTCCGAGAGTCATACCAGGTAATCCGGGAGTAAATCCGCTGAACAGTATTGGGAACAGACACCATTATTCAAGCATTGAATATTAAATTAGAGCGTCACACACTGTGAGAACGATACCGATTGCTATAAAGTCAATCGATTTACCGAAGACCTTACCTTCCGCGAACCTTACCCGCTTCACCGAGGGAATAACTTTGTGTTGAGAGAAAAAAGTTAGTACTCATTTCAGTGTCGGACACCATAACATCATGTACGAAATAGAAGGTCGTGCATGAAGCAGTGAGAACGTAATCACTATCTATCAGGGTCGAGAGGCTAAGACTATGGCTTCTCCCATCCTGTGATTCAGATAGCGAAAGCATGTATTCCGGATGTAAATCCCCAGAATGCTATTGGCAATGGAGGACTTAATTCACGGTTTGAATACTACAGTCGAGGGAGAAACCGTTAGAGAACGCTTTCAATTGGTATAAAGTCAAACGTCTTACTGATGACCTCACCCACCGAAAGCCTATTCCGCTGTATCGAGAGTATAACATCGTATTCAGAGCAACAATTTAATTTCCTTTTTAGCGACGGTCACCGTTATTTCATGTATAAAACGGAAGATCGAGTGTGAGAAGGGTTTATTCAATCAAACCGTTCGAGAACGTTACCACCTTCTTTGAGAGACGATCGGCTAAGTCCATAGCTTGTCGTATTCCAATATTCGAAGAGGCAAACCATGTGTTCCCGGAGTAAATGTTACTAATTTGCTACCTTGAACACTGAGCAAGACACTTGCTTCAGCGGGTTGGGCTTCTCGGATGGTATGGCCGTCGGTAAAAAGTTTGACTCTAAACTAAAAGATGGAGCTCTATAACCGTGACGCTCTACCTTCATATTCGCACCGTGAAATAAGCAGTCGATTGCCAATATTGTCCAGCGGATGTGCTCCCGGAATACCTGGTTTGACTTTCGGAGTCACAGGATAGGTAAAGCTATTGTCATGGCTGCTCGACTCTCACAGAAGGTAGTAACATTCTCGAGAGGTTTGGCACTCGATCTACTAAGTCATATTTGAAATTGAGTTACTCGTCACTAAAATTTTGACTATTTTGCTTCACTGACCACGACGTTATATGCTCGGCACAGCGGGATACGTTCTCGGAAGATAATGCCTTCGGGAATAAGTTTGACACTATACCAACAGGTAAGGATCTACGACGGCTTTAAAATGTACTTTAATCTTTATACCGTAAAATGGAGTGTCTATTGCAAATACTGTTCAGCGAACTTACTGCCGGAATACCGAGCCTGACTCTCGGAATCACTGGCGAGGTGAAGCTATTGACTAAGCGACAGTCAAAAGTGGTCTATACGTTCCCAATGGTTTGACTCTCAATCTTGAAATTCATACATGAAAATAAGGTGCCCGTCACTAAAATGTATACTAATTTGACCTCTGAACACGAAGATGTACTGTTGATACAGCGGGTTCGCTTCTCAGAAGGTAAGGCCTTTCTGTAATGTCAGACACTATATCAATACGTATCGTCCTACAAAGCTTTGACTCCGGATATTAATATTTATACCATGAAGTAGGGTGTACAATGCTAATACGGTATAGCAGATTTACTCCCGAAATTCTTTCTTTGACTTTCGGAATCACAGGATAGGAGAAGCTATTGACTTAGCCGTTCGAGTCGTGACAAAGGTGGTAACGATCTCGAATGGTTTGAACGTCGATCATCTAATTTATACATGAAATTAAGGTGCTCGTCACTAAAATGAATACTAACTTATTTTTCTGAACGCGAAGTTATATTCTCGTTGAGGCAGGTGATATTCGCGGAGATAGTACCTTCGGTAAAGCGTTTTATATTATACCAATTGGTTGCGCCCTCAAATGGTTTGACGCTCTACTGTAATATTCAAACCGTGAATTAAGGTGTCTGTTGCCATAACGCTTCAGCGGACTTGCACCAGAAATTCCTGGTTTGACTCTCCAAATCACAGGATGGGTGAAGCTATTGATTTCGCCGTTTGTCTCTCACAGAAGGTGGTAACGCTCTGGAGCGATTGGACCCGCGATCATTCAATTCACGAATGAAATTAATGTGCTCGTCACTAAAGTATATGCTAAATCGTACCTCTGAACACTTTGTTATACTCTCGAAACAGCCGGTCAGTTTTTCAGAGAGTAAGGCATTCTGCGAGTGATTTAACCCTACACGAATAGGTAGTATTCTACAACGGCTTGATGGCCAGCTTTAATATTCTTACCGAGACTTAATGTGTCCATTGCCAATACTGTTCAGCGGATTTATTGCCGGAAAACCTGGTTTGACGCTCAGAATAACAGGGTAGGTGATATATATTAAGATGATAGCGTTCTGGAACGGATTGACCCTGGATTTCCCTATTCATGCATGCAATGATGCTGACCTTCTGCTAAAACATGTACAAATCTGTTTGGTTGTACACTAATATAGACAACCGCTAGTTCGGTGTTGGTTCTTGGATGATAAGATATTTGATAAAACATTTGTCTTTATACCAGGTGGTATCGTTCTCGAACGGTTTGACGCTCTACATTAATAGTCAGACCGTGAATTATCGTTTCTATTGTCAATATTGTTCAGCAGGTTTACTCCCTGAATACCTGGTGTAACTTTAGGGATCACAGGACAGCAGAAGGTATTATGTTAGCCGTTCGACTCTCAGCGAACGTGGTCTGGATCTGGACGCTCGATCTTCTAATTTATGCACCAAATAACGGTTGCCGTTTCTGAAATATATACTAATGTGTTTCTCTGCTTTCTCTGAGGCCGTCGGTGAAATTGTTGAGTTTATGGCAATTGGAATCGTTCTCAAACGGCTTGACGCTGTACCTTAATATTCCAACCGTGAACTAAGGAGTTGGTTGACAATACTATTCATTTGGTTTATGCCCGGAATACCTGGTTTGGCTCCCGGAAACACCGGATGGGTGAAGCTATTGACATAGACGTCCGATTCTCAAAGAAGGTGGTATCGTGCACGAACGGTTTGACCTTCGACCTTCTAATGAAAACATGAAGTTAAGGTGTCCGTCACTGAAGTGAATACTAATTTCGCACTCGGAACACGAAGTTATATTTCTGAAACGGCAGGACAGCATCTCCGAACGAAAGGCAATTGGTAAAGTGTTTGACTCTATACCAATACGCATCGTTCTACAACAGTTTGACGGTCTGCTATAACATCCGGACAGCGAATTGAGGCGTGTATTGCCAATAATATACTGCGGGTTTACGCCAGCAATCCTGGTTTAACTCTTGGCAACACAGGATATGTAATGCTATTGACTTAGCTGTTCGAATGTCACAGAAGTTGGTAAAGTTCTCGAATGGTTTGAGCCTCGATCTTTTAATTTATGCATAAAACTAAGGTGCTAGTCTCTAACATCTAAACTAGTTCG
This sequence comes from Euglossa dilemma, assembly GCA_002201625.1. Taxonomy (NCBI): domain Eukaryota; kingdom Metazoa; phylum Arthropoda; class Insecta; order Hymenoptera; family Apidae; genus Euglossa; species Euglossa dilemma. The sequence continues at coordinate 521,767 of NIJG01000151.1, forward strand.
TACCTCTGAACACGGTATTATCCTCTCGATACAGCAGTTCAGTTTTTCCGAGGTTAAGGCATTCTGTAAGATGTTAACCCTACGAGAATAGGTAATGTTCTAGAACGGTTGAACCGCCTGCTTTAATTTTCAAACCGCAAATTGAGGTATATATCGCCATAAAGAACTGCGGATTTACTCAAGGAATACCTGGTTTGACTATAGGAATCGCAGGATACGCGCAACTATTGACTTAGCCGATCGTTTCTCACGGAAGGAGACAACGTTCTCGATCGGTTTGACACTCGATCTTCTAATTCATACATGAATTTATGGTGATGTCATTAAATTGAATACTAATGTGTTTCCCTAAGGACGTAGCTATAGTCTCGATAAAGCAGGTTAACTTCTCGGGCGGCAAGGCATTCTGTAAATCGTGTGAATTTATAGAAATTAGTAACGTTCTTACACGGTGTGACGCTCTATTTTAATATTGACTCCGCCATTTAATGAATATATTGCCAATGCTCATCAGCGGATTTGCCGTCGTATTATCTGGTTTGACTCTCGAAATCACAGGATAAGTGGAGGTGTTGTCTTATACGTTCTAGTCTCAAACAGGGTGGCAACGTTCTGAATCGGTTTGACTATCGATCTTTTAATTCATTCACGTAGTTCAGTTACCAATTACTAATTTTTCCCTGAGCACGAAGTTATTCCCTCGGTACAGCGGGATAGTTTTTCGGACGGTATGGCAATCTGTAAGAATTTTGACCCTACACATATAGGTAGTGTTATACAAATGCTCTAATTTTCAAACAGTGAAATATAGTGTGTATTGCCAATTCTGTACAGCGCATTTACTCCCGAAATATCTGGTTTGACTTTCGGAGTCACAGGATTTGTGAAGCCATTTACTTAGCTGTGCAACGCTCAAGGAAGGTGGAAACGTTCTCGGGCGGTTTGACAGTTGGTCTTCTTATTCATACATATACCTAAGGTGCGCGTCACTAAAATGTATGCTAATTCGTTTCCCTGAACACGAAGTTATACCCCTGGCACAGCGGGTTATATTCTTGGAAGGTCAGTTATCCGGTAAGGAGTATGACGTTATAACAATTGGATACGTTCTCCAGCGTCTAGACTCTGTATTTTATTATACATACCGCGAATTAAGGTGACCATTTCCAATACTTTTCAGCGTATTTACTCACGTAATAGCTGTTTTGGTTTTGGAATTACAGGATTAGCGTAGGTATTGACATAGGCGTTCGTCACTGTAAGGAGGTGTTAACGTTCTCGTACGGTTTGACGCTCTACTTTAATATTCAAACCGCGAGTTGAGGTGTGCACTACCAATAGTGTACAGAGGATTGACTACTGGCACACCTGGTTTACCTATCGGAATAGCAGGGAAGGTGAAGCTATTGACGAACCCGTTTGTTCCACAAATAGTGTGGTAACATTCTCAAACTGTTTGACCCTCGATCTTCGACTACATACATGATGATAAGGTGCCCGTAACTACAATGTATACTAATTGGTATCTTGAATACAAAGTTATACTCACTACGCAGCGGGTTAGGTTCTCGGAGAGTAAGGTTTTCGGTACACCTTTTGACATAATGCCAATATGTATCGTTCTACAAATGTTTGACTCTGTATTTTAAAATTCAAACGATGGTCTATAGTGTATATTGCCCAAACTCTTCAGCGTACTTACTCCCGGAGTACTTGGTTTGACTCTCCGATTCACAGGATGGGTGTGGCTAATGACTTAACCGTACGACTCTCAAAGAATGTCGAATCGTTCTCGAACGCTTTGGCCCTCGGTATTGATATTTGCAAACAAACATTTGTTGCTCCTCCGTTAAAATATCTACTAATTTATGTCCGTGCACATTTATCAGGACTCGCGCTACAGCGTGTTAGGTTCTCGGTAGGTATGGTATTCGGTAAAATGTATGACTTTATGCATATTGGTAACGATCTCCGCCGGTTTGACTCTCTACATTAATATTCATACCGTGAATTCAGTTGACAGTAACCAATAAACTTCAGCGTACTTACTCCCAGATTACCAGATTTGACTCTCGGAATCACAGGGTAGGTGAAGCAATAGGTTTATCCGTTCGGCGCTCAAAGAGGGTGGGAAAGTTCTGGAACGGCTTGATCAGCGGTATACTGATTCATCAATGAAGTTAATGTGCCCGTCAATGAAATGAAGGCTAGCTTCTTTAATTGAACACAAAGTTATACTCTCGATACGGCGGGAGAGCTTCTCCGCAGGAAAGGCTCTCAGTTAAGTGTTTGACTTGATATAAATTGGCAACGATCTAGAACGCATTCACGCTCTACTTTAATATTCAAGCCGTGAACTGAGATGTCTACTGCCAATACTATACAGCGCATTTACTCCCGGATTACCTGATTTGACTATTGGAATAACAGGATAGGTAAAGTTATTGACTAAGCTTTTCGAATATCAGAGCTGATGGTAACGGTCTCGGACTGTCTCACACTCGACCTTCTAATTCATACATGAAGTTAAGGTGCCAGTCACTGAAATGAATACTAATTCCTTTCTCTGAACACGGTGTTATACTCTCGATACAGGGAGTTTATTTTTCAGAGGGCAAGGTCTTCGGTAAAACGTTTGACATTATAGCAATTGGTATCGTTCTCAAACGGTGTGACGCTCCATTTAAATATTCAAACCGTGAATTGAGGTGTCTATAACCAATACTGTTCAGCCGATTTAGTCCCGGAATACCTGCATTGTCTCTCGGTATGGCATGGCAGGTAAAGGTATTGGCGTAGCCGTTCGTCTCTCACAGGAGTTCGCAACGTTCTCGATCGTTTTGCCGCTTGACGATCTAATTCATACAGAAAGTTTAGGTGCCAGTCAATGTCATGAGGAATAACATCTTTCTCTGAATACGTAGTCATAATCTCGATATACCCGGCTAATTTTCCGGGGCATAAGATATTCCGTAAGACGTTTAACTTTATAGCAATTGGTAACTATCTACTCTGTTCTGTCGGTCTGCATTAATATTCAAACCGAGTATTTAGGTGTCAATTGCCAATAGTGTTCCGCGGATTTTGTCCGGGGAGACCTGGTTTGACTCTCGGAATCACAGGATAGGTACAGCTATTTTCTTAGCCGTTCGAAAATCAGAGAGGGCGGTAAAGTTCTCGAACTGCTTGACACACGATTTTCTAATTCATTCATAAAATTGATGCTCTCGTCCCGAAAACGTATGCTAATTCGCCCCACTGACATGATGATATACTCACGACATAGGGGGATAGTTTTTCGGAGAATTGCCACCTTCATTATGTATCGAACACTGAACAGTGTAGGCCATAGATACCTTTATTCACGTTCTCAAAATTAAACTAGAGTGTCAAACCGCTGTAGAACGTTACCTATTCGTTTGAGACCCAACCTTTTTACAGAGGACCTTACCTCCCGAGAGGCTAACCCGCCGTATCGAGAGTATAACTTCGTGGCCAGAGATACTAATAACTATACATTTTACTGAGGGGAACCGGAATTTCATGTATGAATAAGAAGATCGAGCGCCAAACCGATGAAGAACATTTCCAATTGGTATAGTGTCAAACGCTTCACCGAAGACCCTATCCACCGTAAACCTAGAGCGCTGTATCGGTGGTATAGTGGCGTGTTCAGAGGAACGAATTAGTATACATTTTCAAGACCGGCACCTTAATTTCGTCTATGAATTAGATCGAGGGTAAAACAGTTCGAGACGGTTACCACCTTGTACGATATTCGAACAGGTAAGTCAATAGCTTAACCTATCCTGTGATTCCGAAAGATAATCCAGCTTTTCGGGGAGTAAATTCGTTCATCAGTATTGGCAACAGACACCTTATATCACGGTTTGATATTATAGTGGTTCGTCAAACCATTTGAGAGTGTTGCCAATTTTTATAAAGGCAAGCGTTTTGCCGAAGGCCTTACCTCCCGAGGACCAGACTCGCTGCATCGAGAGGATAACATCGGATTCAGTACAAGAAATTAGTATTCATTTCAGTGACGGGCACCTTATCCTCGTGTATGAATTAGAAGGTCAATGGTCAGACCCTTCGAGAACGTTACCACGTTGTGTGGGAGTCAAAAGGCCAAGTCAGTTACATCAGCTATCCTGTGCTTGCGAGAGTTAATCCAGGAACTCCCGGATATTTAGGTACTGAGTCAAGCCGCCGGATAACATTATAAATTAGAATAAATTAATTCTTTTTACACAATTCGTTACCTTCCGAGAACGTATCTCGCTGTATCGAGTGTACGACTTCATGTTCAGAGAAGCAAATTATTATACGTTTTAACGTCAGGCTCCTCAATTTCAGGTATGAATTAGAAGATCGGTGGTCAAACCAATCAAGAACCCTATCACCGTCATTGGGAGTCGTACGGTTAAGTCTACTGCTTCAAATATCCGTGATTCCGACAGCGAAACCGGGAAAACCGAGATTAAGTCCGCTGAAGAGTATTGGAAATTGACACCTTAACTCACAGTTTGAATACTAAAGCAGAGCGTCACCGAGTTTTAGAGCGTTCCTAATTGGTATAAAGTCAATCACTACACCGATGGCCTTACCTTTCGAGAAGCAAACTCGCCGTATCGAGTGTATAGCTACATGTTGCGGGTCACACATTAGTATACAATTTGGTGACGTCACCATTGGTTCATGTATCAATTTGAAGATCGAGGACCAAACCGTTCGAGAACGTTGCCACCTTCTGTGAGAGGTGAACGGATAAGTCAATAGCTCCACCAATTCTGCGAATCGGCTGAGCAATATTCGCAATTGACACATTAATTCGCAGTTTGATTATTAAAGTAGAGCGTCAAACCGTTCGAGAACATTACAAATTGATACAAAGTGAAACATTTTACCGAAAGCAATACCTGCTGTGGTTCAAGCCTGCTGTACCCAGAATATAACTTCGTGGTCAGAGCAACAAGTTAGTATACATATTAATGGCGGCACTTTAATTTCATGTATGAATTAGATGATCGAAAGTAAAACCGTTCGAGACCGTTACTACGTTCTATGTGCGTCCAACGGCTACATTAATAACTTCACCTACCCTGTGATTCCGATAGTCCAACCGGGTCATCCGGTAGAAAATCCGCTGAATAGTATTGTCACGGGATACCTTAATTCGCGGTATGAATACGAATGCAGGCCGTGAATCCGTTATAAGCCAATACCCATTGATGTAGATACAAACTTCTTACAGAAAGCATTACCTTCCGAGAACATAAGCCGCCGTATCGAGAGTATAACTTCATGCTGAGTGAAACACATCGGTATACATTTTAGTGACAGCCTCCTTAATTTCACGTATGAATTAGAACATCGAGGGCTAACAGATGGAGAACGGTACCACCCTCCTTACTATTCGAACGCCTAGGTCAATGGCTTCACCTTTCCTGTGATTCCGAGAGTCACACCGGGTATTCCGGGAGTAACCTGCTGGATCGAATTGGCAATAGCCAGCTTATTTCAGGGTATGAATATTAAGGTGAAACGGCAAAACGTTATACAGCTTTATCTATTTGAATAGAGTCGAACTTTTCAACGAAGGCCTTAACTTCCGAGAAGCTTACGCTCTGTACCGAGAGTATTACTTCGTGTTCGGAGAAGCAAATTAATGTACAGTTTACTAATGAGCATATTAATTTCATGTATGAATTCATAGATCTTGTGTCAAACCGTTCGAGAAAGTTACCACCTACTTTGGGGACGATCGGCTGAATCAAGAGCTTCATCTATTCCAGGATTCCAAGAGTCAAACCATTTACTACGGGAGAAAATCCGCTGAAGAGTATTGGATATAGACATCTCAATTCACAGTTTGATTATTAACGTGAAGCGTCAGACCATTGCAGAGCGATAACTATTCGTACAAAGTCCTTCTTATTACCGATCACCTTACCTTCCGAGAGAGTGTGTCTTGCTTAATGTTCACCGATACAAATTAGTCGACATCTTAGCAGAGGGGTACCACATTTTTATGTATAAATAGCAATACGGAGATTCAAACCGATAGAAAACGATACAACCTTCTTTGGGAGTCGAACGGCTAAGTCAATAGCTCCATCTATAATGCGACTCCATGAGTTAGATATGTATTCCGGAGTTAAATACGCTGAACACTTTTGGCTATAGACACCTTAATTCACTGTATGAATATTAATCTACACATCCAAGCCGTTGTAGAACTTATTGCTATGGAGTCAAACTTTTCACAGCAGTGCTAACCTATGAGAAGCTAACCCGCTGTACCAAGTGTATGAATTCGTGTTCAGTGAAGCAAATTAGTATAAATTTTAGTGACGGCCACCTTGATTTCATGTATAAATTGGAAGATCGAGGGTCAGCCCGTTCGAGATCATTACCACCTTCTTTGTAGATCGAACGGCTAAATCAATAGCTGCGATTCTGTGATTCCGAAAGTCATGCATGGACTTCCGGGAGAAAATCAGTTGAAATGTATTGGCCTTTGACACCTTACTTCAGGGCTTGTATATCTTAGTGGAGCGCCAAACCATATGGGAACGTTACTAATTTGTATCAAGTCAAATCATTTACCGAGAGCCTTACATGCTGTGAATCTAACCAGATGTATCAAGAGTATATCATCGTGTTCAGAGAAAGAAATTAGTCTTCATTTCAGTGACAGGCACACCTACTTCATATATGAATTAGAAAATCGAGTGTCAAACCGTTCGGGAACATTACCACCTTCTGTAAGGGACGAACGTCTGAGGCTATAAGTACACTAATCTTGTGATTCCAAGAGCCAAAGCAGGTATTAGGAGAGGAAATTCGCTGAACAGTATTGGTAACAAACGCCTTACTTCACGGTTTGAATATTAACGTACAGCATCAAAGTGCTTGAGAACGTTATCAATTGGTATAAAGTCAAACGCCCTTCGGCACACCATATCCTCCGAAAAACTATACCGCCGTATCGAGACTATAACTTCGTGTTCTGAGAAAGAAATTAGTATTCATTTCAGTGAGTGACACCTTAACTTCATGTATGAATTAGAAGACCGATGGTCAAACCGTATGAAACGATACTTTCCACTTTGAGAGACGACCAGGTAAGTCGAACGGCTAAGTAAATAGCTTCACCTAGCCTGTTATTCCGAGAGTGAAATCAGGAATTCCGGGAGTATATCTCATGCACAATATTGGCACTATATACCGTAATCACGACATAAATTTTTGGACTCCAGAGACAAACCGATGTAGATCGCTACGTATTGGTATAGAATCAATCTTTCTACCGACTGCCTTATCTTCCGAATAACGAGCCCGCACTATCGAGAGTATAACTTCGTCTCCAGAGAAGCAAATTAGTATACATTTTAGTCATGGGCCCCATATTTACATACATGAATATCAAAATCGAGAGTCAAACACTTCGAGAATTTTACGACCTTCTCTGATAGACGAACGGATAAGTGAATAGCTTCACTTAAGCTGTGATCCCGAGAATAAAAATAGGCAGTCCAGGAGACAGTCCACTGAATAGTACAGGCTTTAGACACCTTAATTTAAGGTATGAATTTCAAGGTAGGGAGTTATGATGTGGAAGGTTATAACCAATTCGTATAAAGTCATTCTTTTCACCGAATACCCTACCGTCTGAGAACCTAACACGCTTATCGTGTGTCCTGCTTAATATCCACGGAAACAAATTACTAGACATTTTAGCGGACGGACAATACATGATTGTATATAAATACCGATATCGATATTCAAAGCGTTTGAGAACGTTACCATCTTCCTTGAGAGGCGAACCTTTAAGTCAGTAGCTTCACATATCCTGTGATGCTATCCTATCCTATCCGAGAGTGAAGCTTGGTATTACATGAGTAAGTCCGCTGAACAGTATTGGCAATAGACACCTTCATCTAGGGTATAAATATTATAGTACAAATATCAATCTGTCGGAGAACAGTACCAGTTGGTAAAGACCCATTCTTTTTATTGTATACATTACCTTCCAGCAACCTAATCCGCTGCAGCGAGTGTCATGCTTAGTGTTCATGGAAACAAATTAGTAGACATTTTAGCAGACGGACACCGCATTTTCATATGCGAATAGATTAATCGAGAGCCAAGCCGTTAGTGAACGACCCCACCTTCTTCTTGAAACGATCGGCTAAGTCAATGACGTCACCTATTCTGTGATTCCGAAAGTCATGAAAGGTATGCCGGAAGAAAATCTGCTCCTCAGTATGGGCATTAGACACGCTATTTCATGGCATAAATATTATAGTACACATTCAAACCGTTGTAGCACGTTACCTATTGGTACAGAGTCAAACATTTCACACAAGGCCGTACTTTCGTGAAATTAACTCGCTGTATCGAGAGTATAACTTCGTGTTATACTCGGGCATCTTAACTACGGGCAATTAAACTTCATGTACGAACTTAAATGTCGAGAGTCAAACCGTTCCAGATCGTTGCCACTTTCTTTGAGAATCGAACGCCTATGACAATAGCTTCACCTATCCTGCGGTTCCTAGAGACGAACCAGGTATTCCGGGAGTAAACCCGCTGATTAGTATTGGCAATAGACACCTCTATTCGCGGTTTGAATATTAAAGCAGGCCGTCATGCCGTTGTGGAACATTACCTATTCGTGTAGGGTCAAATTTCTTACACAATGCCTTCACCTCCGAAAAACTGACCCGCTGTATCGAGAATATAAAGCCTGTTCATAGGTACGAACTGGTATACATTCTTGCGAGGCACTTTAATTCCATGCATGAATTAGGAGATCAAATGTCAAAACGTTAAAGGACGTTACCAATTGTTTTACAGTCAAACGCTTTACCGAAAACCTTACCCACCGAAAACATATCTTGCTGTATCGAGAGTATAGCAGTGTGATCAAAGGAACGAGTTAACATACATTTTAGTGACAAGCACCTTAATTTCATATATGAATTACAAGACCGAGGGTCAAACTGTTTAATAACGATATCACCTTCTCTGGGAGTAGAACGGCAATATGAACAGCTTCACCTATCCTGTGATTCATAGAGTCAAACAGGGTAATCCGGGTGTAAATCCGCATAACAGTAAGGGCATTAAATGCCTTAATTCACGGTTAGAATATTATTGTAGATAGTAAATCTATTTGAGAACGTTTCAGACTGGTACAAAATCAGCATTTTTACCGAACACCTTGCCTTCCAAGAACCTAACCGACTGTATCGAGAGTACAGCTTCATGTTCGGAGAAGCAAATTAGCATACATTTAGTGACAGGTTCCTGAATTCCATGTACGAAACAGAAGGTCGATGGCCAAACCGTTAGATAACGGTAGCAGCTTCTGTTCGTGTCGAAATGCTGTGTCAGGAGCTTCACCTATCCTGATATTCCGGTAGTAGAACCAGGTGTACCGCCAGTAAATACCCTGAACTGTTCTGAGAAGAGCCACCTCTATTCACGGTATGAATATTAAAGTACAGAATGAATCGGTTGTAGAACGTTACATATTTGAATAGAGTCAAACATTTTACTGAAGGCCTTACCTTCTGAGAAACTATCCCTCAGTATCAAAAGTATAACTTCGCGCTAAGAGAAAGAAATTATTATACACCTTTGTGACGGCCACCTTAATTTCCGGCATGAATTAGAAGATGGTGGGTCAAACCGATCGAGAACGTTAATACCTCCTTTGAGAATCGAACGGCTACGTCCATAGTTTCACCTGTCCTATGATTCCGAGTGTCAAGTGAGGTATTCCGCGTGTAAGTCCGCTGAACAATATTGTCAATATACACGTTCATTCATGGCATGAATATTAAAGTAGAAAGTCAAACCGTCGCGCAACATTACCAATTCGTATTAAATCATTCTTTTTACCCAAAAGCTTACCTTCCGAGAACCTAACTAGCTGTACCGAGTGTAAAACATCGCGTTCAGAGATACAAATTGGTACACATATTTGTCAGGGTCAACTTAGTTTCATGTATAGCTTAGAAAATGGACGGTCAAACCGTTCCAGATCGTTACCAACGTGTTTGAGACTGGAGCGGCTATGCCAATAACTTCACCTTTCCTATGGTTCCGAGAGTCAAACCACGTACACCTGGAGTAAATGCGACGTACAGCATTGACATGAGAACTCATATTTCAGGCTATAGATGTGACAGTAAAGAGTGAATCCGTATTAGTTCGTGATCTATTCATATAGAGTCATTTTTTCTCCGAATACCGTCCCTCCTGGCAACATGACCCGCTGTATAAATATTAGGGTGTCGTAAAAGTTTCATCGTTTTTCTTCATGCGAAATTAATTCTCGATATTTTATGTTTAAGATGGATTTATTATTTTATATATGAACCCTTCTGTTCTGTAACCTTCTTCCATCTCTCAGGTAATCTCATTATGCCCTCTTTCCAAAATAGTTGAAGCTTACTTGTATAATATTCATCTAGGTGCGTTTTTATTTCACTTATGGATTTGAAAGATTTACCACGGAGAGAATTTATTATGGAAAGGAATAAGTAGTAATCGGATGGGTCAATGCCTGGGGAGTATGGAGAATGAGGTAGAACGTCCCAACCAAACTGTAATCATTTTTGCCTTAGGGCTAACGCAACATGCGGTCTTGCGTCGTCGTGATGGAAAACGACGCCGCATCGGTTCGCCAACTCTAGCCGTTTTTCTGCTATGGCGGATTTCAGTTGATCCAGTTGATTGCAATATTTGTCATCATTCATCGTATCACCTTGAGGAAGGAACTCGTAGTACATTACACCTTTCCGGTCCCACTAAATGCACAGAGGAACCTCTGTCGGATGAAGTGCAGGCTTCGCAACAGTTGAAGGTCTATTTCCATTGGACCACGTGCGTTTTCGATGCACATTTTGGTATAAAATCCTAGTCTCGTGTGTCGTATACATGTGTCGCTGGAGAAGCAAATCGCACGTAAAGACGCGGTTCATAAGGCCGGTCTCCGTCAATAGGTATGGAACCCAAACTACATATTGATTTGCATATCCCATTTTGAATAAATGCATATGTATCATTGTTTTGGGAATATTAGTGGTATCCACTATCTCGCCCACTCATCTATCTCATCGTGGATTTTCAGTGAGCACAGTCTTGTCCGTATCAGACATTGCTGGGCGGAAGCTGCGGTCTTCATCTTTTAACTCGAAATTTCCACCTCTAAATTTCTTAAACCAATTTTGGACAGTCTTAATAGTGGTAGTACTATTCCCGTAAACGGTGAGAATCTTGTCTGTAGTGTCTTTTGCACTATTGCCTTTTTTGAAGCAATGGACCGCAAATGCATCTTTTGGCTCTCCATTCTGAACGGTGCAGACAAAATTATGAAAGAGACTTTCTCACCAACGTAACGTACTTTGAAAGAGCTCAGGGACGACTGAAACCGATGCCCTAAACTACTTCTTCGAGAGCTGAATGGCTAAGTCACTGGCATCACCAACCGCCTGATTCCGAGAGTCAAACATGATATTTCAGGCGTAAATTCGCTGAAATGTATAGGCAATAGACACCTTACTTACGAATATTACAGTAGAAGGACAATACGTCGGAGAGCAATTACAATTGGTATAGGATCTTTATTTTTACCGAATATGTTACCGACCGGGAACCTAATCCGCTGCAGCGAGTGTCATGCTATGTTCTCACGGAAACAAATTAGTAAACATAAAAGCAGAGGCACACCATATTTGGATATATGAATTTGAAGATTGAGTGTCAAACAGTTCGAAATCGTTTCCACCTTCTTTGAGAGTCGAACGGCTAAGTCAATAGGTTCACCAATCCTGCGATACCGATAGTCAAACCAGGTATTCCGGGAGTAAATCCGCGGAACAGTATTGCCAATGGATACATTATTTTGCAGAGTGAATATTAAATTATTGTATCACACCGTGTGAGAACGTTACTAATTGCTATAAAGGCAAACGTTTAATTGAATGCCTTACCGTTCGAGAAGCTAACCCGCCGTATCGAGAGTATAGCTACGTGTTTACGGAAACACATCAGTATACAACTCAGTGTCGCGCAGCTTAATTTCATGTAGGTTATAGAAATTCGAGGATCACACCGCTCGAGAACGTAACCACCTTCTATGAGAATAGAATGGCTAAGTCCATAGCTTCACCTATCCTGTGATTCTAAGAGTCAAACCCGGAAGTCCTCGTCTTAACCATCTGTACAGTATTGGCATTAGACATGCAATTGCATGGTATAAATATTAAAGAACAGAGTCGAACCGTTGTGGATCGTGCCCTTCTGCTATATAGTCAAATTTTTACCGAAGGCCTTACCTTCGGAGAACCTAACCCGCTGAATCGAGTGTATAATTTCGTAGTCAGAGAACGAAATTGGTATCCATTTCAGTGAAGGTCACCTTATCGGCTTTACACAAATTGGGAATGTTGACCGATGGATTGACGGCCCGCTTTCATATTCGAACCGTATATTAAGGTGTCTATTGCCAATTTTGTTCGTCGGATTCACTGCCGGAATACCTTGTTTGACTCTCGGAGTCGCAGGATAGGTAAAGGTACTGACTCAGCCGTAGGAATCTCAATAAAAGTGGTAACGTATTCGAACGGCTTGACACTCGATCTTCTAGCTCATACAGGAAATTAAGGTGCCCGTCAATAAAATGTATACTAATTTATCCCTCTGAACACGATGATGTGCTCTGGATGCAGCGGATTAGATATTCGGATGGTAATGTCTTCAGTAAAACGTTTGACTTTATACCAATTGGTAACGCCCACAATCAGTATGGCGCTCTACTTTAATATTTAAATCGTGATCTAAGGGTACCATTGCCAATACTGCTCATCGTATTTACTCCAAGAACACCTGGTATCCCTCTCGGAATCACAGGATAGGCGAAGCAATTGATTTAGCAGTTCGTCTCTCTCAAAGGGCTGTAAGGTTCTCGAACGTTTTGACCGTCGATCTTCTATTTCATACATGAAAACAATGTGCTCGTCTCTAAAACGTAAACTAATTCGTGCTACTGAACACAAGAATATACTCTCGATACAGAGGGGTTAGGTTTCGGAAGGTAAGGTGTTCGGTACAAGGAATGGCTTAATGCGAATTGGTAATGTACTCTGACAGAGTGACATTCCGCCTCAATTTTCATAACGGGAATTAAGGTTGTCACAGCCAATACTCTATAGCGGATTGGCTCCCAGAATACCTGGTTTTACTATCGCTATAACAAGATAGGTGAAGCTATTGACTTAGTTGTTCTTCTCTGCGAGAAGGTGGCAACAGTTATAGGAAGGTATGACCTTCGATCATCCAAATTATACTTGACGTTAAGATGCCCGTCACTGAAATGAATACTATTTTCCTTATCTGAACACGAAGTGATACTCTCTATGAAGCCAGTGCTGTTCGCGGAAGCTAAGGCCTTCGGTAATACGATTGATTTTATACCAATTTGTAAGGCTCTCAAAAGGTTTGACTCAGTACTATAATATTCACACTGCGAACTAAGGTATCAATTCGCAACACTGTTCAGCCGATTTACTTCCGGAATACCTGGTTTGCCTCCCCGAGTCACAGGATAGGTGAAGCTGTTGACTTTTCCGTTCGTCTCTAAAAGGAGGTGGTAACGTTCTCGAAAGGTTTGACGTTCGACCTTCTGGTGCACACATGTAGTTAAGGTGCCCGTCACTGAAATGGAGAATAGTTTCTTCATCTGAACACGAACTTTAATATACTGTTATGATATTTTCGATTTTTTTCAAAATTTCAAGTTTTTAATTTCAGAAATTTTATCGTACGTGAATTTGGAATTAGTTGAGAATACGTTTGTGACAATACTTCCCCGTTATTTTATATGATTGTATGTACCTTCGCTGCCGGCACGACACCAGTGGAGTCGTCTTGTAGTTGCGTTCGGTAGATGGGAACGACACTATTCGATTGTCGTCGGAAATTACTATCGCCTTGATATTGTACCGTATGCGTTTTTTCCAAGTTCTCCATTTATTTATACATACTATAATTAAATATTATGATGTTCTCGATATATTACAAAATTCTGACTTTTTATTCTAAAAAATTGTATATCTTTGTAAAAGTTTCTTTAGAATTAGATGAGGTTACGTTTATTATAGTATTTTGTTCAGCCTGTTGTTATTCTATAATATTGTCTGTATACGTACCAGTCCAGCCGGAGGAAGACGACTATCGAGGTCTTGTAGTTGTACATGGCAGCTGGAAGCGCCATTACTGTATGGTTTCAATTAAATCTTTATCCTTGATTTTGAACCATATGCATTCTGTCCCAGTTTTCTATTTATTTATAGATACTGTAATTTACTGTTACTATATTTTCGTTGTTCTTCGAAATTTTCAATTTTTAAGTAAAAAAATTGTATTTCTTAGTATAAGTGCCTTTGAAATTAGTTGAGTGTACGTTTATGACATTATTATGTTGATCTTATTCGTATTTAATATGATTGTATGTATACGTACCTACCCTGCCGGAGCGACACTAATGGCGGTGTCCTGTATTTGCGTACGGCAGATCGAAGCGACACTACTGGAGGGTCCTAGTTAATTTCCTTTAACTTAGCTTTGTATGGTATGCATTTATTCCAGCACATTCATTTATTTAATCATACTGTATTTTACTGCTCTGATATCTTCGATTTTTTTTTTCAAAATTGTCAATTTTCAATTTTGATAATTGTATTCCTTAATACTATTTTCTTTTGAGTTTGTTGAGTTGAGGATTATGATAATATTATGTTAAACTTATTGTCATTTTATATGATTGTATATATACATACATACCTACATACATACATATACATACATACCAACGCTTCCAGTGCGACACGACTGGAATGACCTCGTATTTGTGTTCGGTAGATCGGAGCGATGCTACTGTACGGTCTTCGTTAATTTCTGTAACCTGGATATTATACTGTAGAGACTTTGATGCTGTCATCCTTGTATTTTAACTGACTGTAATTTACTGATATGGTATATTCAATGTTTCTCAAAATTTTAAATTTTTAGTTCGAAGGATTGTGTTTTTTAGTAACAGTGTCTTTGGCATGAGGTGATTGTACGTTTATGTCAATATTTTGTTATACTTATTCTTTTTTTATACGATGGTCTGTATACGTACCTATGCTTCCGGAGCGTCAGGACTGGAGTGGTCTTGCAGTTGCATTCGGTTGAGCGGAGCGACAATACTCTATGGGCATTGCTAGTTTCTTTATTCTAAATACTCTAACGTAAGAATTCATTCGCAGTTTTCTATTTATTTCTACGTGCTGTAATTTACTGTTAAGGTATCATCGATTTTTCAAAATTTTCAATTGTTAGCTTAAAAAATTGTATTTCTTAGTGTATGTTTCTTTTGAACAATTTAAGCCGACGTTTATGGCAATATCTTGTCGAATTTGTTGTCGTCTTATATGATTGTCTGTATGCGTACCTACTCAGTCGGAGCGACACAACTGACGAGGTAATGTAATTGCGTACGGCAAATCGGAGCGACTCTAGAGAACGATCCTTGTTAATTTCATTAACATTGATTTTGTACCGTCTGCATTTCTTTGCAGTGCTCCATTTATTTATAGATACTGTAATTGACTGATATGATATTTTAGACTTTTTGTTCAAAATTTTGAATTTTTATTTTATGAAATATTATTTCTTAATGAAAGTGCCATTGGAATTAGTTGTGTGTACGCTTATGACATTATTTTCATAAACTAATTGTCATATTATATGATTGTCAATATTCGCATCGACGTTGTTTGAGCGACACGAATGGCGATGCCTTGTAGTTACGTACGGCAAATTTGATCGACACTACTGTGTGATCTTCGTTAATTTCACTAACCGTGATATTGCACCGGACGCTAATTTTCCCAGTTTTTCATTTATTAATACATACTGTAATTTGCTGCACTGAATTTTTCGATTTTTTTCAAAATTTGCAAGTTTTATTTTAAAAAATTTTATTTGGTAGTAGATGAGTTGACGTATTTAGCTCAGTTTACGTTTATGACGATATTTTCTTACGGATATTGTCATTTTATATGTTTGTCTGTATACGTATCTACGCTGTCAGAACGACACGACTGTCGAGGGCTTGTAGTAGCGTACGGCAGAACGGAGCGGCACTACTGGATGGTCTTCGTTAATTCCTTTACCCTTGATTTTGCACCATATTCATTCTTCCCAGCTTTCCATTTATTTATACATACTGTACCTGACTGTTATGATGTTTTCGATCATTTTCAAAATTCCCAATATTTAATTTCAAGCGATATATTGTTTGGGAAAAGTGTCATTGGAATTGGTTAAGATTACGTTTATACCGATATTTTGTTGAATTTGTTGTTGCATCATACGATTGTCTGTACACGAACATACGCTGCGGCAACGACACGACTGGAGTGTTATTCTAGTTGCATACGGAAGGTCTGAGCGACAATACTCTATGGTCATTGTTAGTAAGATTAGCCATAGTAATGTGCCGTAAGAATTCTTTCTCAGTCTTCCATTTACTTCTTCATACTCTAACTTATAGTTATGATATTTTCGATTTTTTTCATAATTTCCAGGCTTTAATTACAAAAATTGTATTAATGAGGAAACTTGTCTATTGAATGAGTTGAGTGTAGGTTTATACCATTATTTTATTATACTTATAGTTATTGTATATGATTGTCTGTATACGTACCTACGCTGCCGAAGCGGTACGACTGAAGTGGCCACGAAGATGCGTTCGGTAGATCGGAGCGACGCTAGTGTATGGTCTTCGTTAATTTCTTCATCCTTGATATTGTACCGTATGCATTCTTGCTCAGTTATCTATTTATATATACATTCCTTTATTTCTTAGGAAAAGCGTCTTTGAAATTTGATGAATGTAGGTTTATGACAAAATTTTGTCAAACCCGTTATTGTTTTATATGATTGTCTGTATACGTACCTACGCTTCCAGAGCGACAAGGTTCGAGAGGTCTTGCAGTTGCGTTCTGTAGATCGGAGCGACGCTACTGTTCGGTCGTCCTTAACTTCTTTAACCATAATATACTACCGTATGCATTTTTTCCCAGTTTTTTTATTTATTTATACATACTGTAATATACTGGCATGATATTTTCCATCTTTTTCATAATTATCAACTTTTAGTTTAAAATATTGTATACCTTAGTAAGAGAGACTTTGCAAACAGTTGACTGTACGTTTATGTCATTACTTTGTTAAACATACTGTTACTTTATACCAGCGCCTGTCTGCTTACTTACGCTTCCGATACTACAGGGCTGGAGTTATCATGTTGGTGCGTTCAGCATATCGGAACGACACTACTGGATGGTCTTTTTAATTTCTGTAACCCTCATCTTGTACCATATGCATTTTCCCCGCATTCCAATTATTCATGCATCATGTAATTTATTCATTTTATATTTATCACCTTTTTCCGAAATTTCGAATTTTTGGTTAAAAAATTGTATTTTTCCGTGAAAGTGTGTTTGGTATTATGTGAGTGTACGTTTATGGCACTATTTTGTAAAACTAATTGTTATTTTATGAGATTGTCTGCAAACGTACCTACGTCGTTTGAGCGACACAACTGGCGAGATTTTGTGGTTGCGTACGGCAGATAGGACGACACTACAGTATGGTCCCCATCAATTCCTTTATCATTGATCTCGTACCGCTTGCATTGCTCTCTAGTTCTCCATTTACTTATACACACTGTGATTTAATGTTATGACATTATCGACATTATTCAAAATTTTCAACTTTTATCAGAAAAAATTGTATTTCATAGTAAAAGAGTCTTTGGTATTTGTTGAGTATACTATTATGACAGTGTCACGGGGAAATACGTGACAGGAATGGAAATAGAGAATAAATGGGAAGGTCTTCAACCTTGTCGGAAGAGCCCCCTTTCTAAAGGAAACTATGTTTCTTATATTAATAATTATTTCGTAAAATAAGTGTAATACAGATTATGAACAGTCTTAAATATTTAACGTAGGTTTTCAGGATAGGTATACGAATGCAGAAACGTACCGCTTGATGTATAATATAGAATTACTTTATTCGCTTGTGTTTGGTTTTTATACTATAATTTTCTGGTTGAGTAGGCGGTTTCTAGCCACGTGTTGTCTGGTTTTGGCTGATTTTGCTACGCTTGCTGTCTGGACGATGCGACTGGTGATGCGTCGGCTGGAGTTTGGCTGGCGTCACACCCCCTTCTTAGGTTATGCTTCACTCCCGTGAAGTGTACGGTCTCGGGTTTGATTTGGATATCTGATTCATCTTCCTCTTCTAGGTCTTGGAAGGTCAACCTAGGTCTTCGTAGAATCAGTGTGGGTACTTGTATTACGGTGTTTGTGCCTGGAGGTGTCGTGATTTAGTTATTACTTCAAAATATCTTTGTGCATAAATTCGCAGGTATACAACGCTTTAGTAATCCTGTCTTATACAAAGTGTATCCAGTGACTAACATTAATGATATCCATCCTATATAGGTGAGTATAGAGTATGATACATTGGTTAGTGTGGTGAGTCTGTGTTGCGTTTGCATTTTATTGATTTCTTCATCTAATAGATCTAAATTGTGTTTGTAGTTATTGAAATTTGGTGTGACTTTGGGTATTGTGGGTATTTTATCTGATATGAATCCACCTTTTTCTGTGTCAATGTTTTATGTGATATTGTATTTGCTTATTTTTACAATTGCTTCTTTTTTTACGTCTCCTATTTTCATTGCGTTGTCTGCGTATGAAAGTGTGCAAGGGTGTTTGGCTGAAATTATACTAGGTTTTTCTAAGTGAAGCGTTCCGTGTATTGTGCACAAGGCCGAAATCGTTATGCTATTTTCGCTTTTTGTAATGAATTTGTTCTTGGTTTTCATGGGTATGAAAGTTAGGTGATCTATCTTGAATATGCCGTACTGCATTTTGATTTACATTCATTTTCTTCTTTGCCGTATTGTACCGGTTGATTATTTCTACAAACTAATCCTATACAGGTAGTCTTACATAGTATTCGCAATTGTTCATTGTCCATTGTTATGTGTGCGGATGTTCGTATTAACGCATATTCGTGGTTCAGAATTGGGGCCATGAATATTTCTCCTGATTTCATGGGTACAGCGTAGTATTTTACATGTTTCTATTGTTCTTTTTCTAATATTGGAGTTTTAGTTTGGTATATCAAAGTGTCTTCTTTAGTTGCTAGGACTAATTCGCTAATATCGATTATCGATTGAAATTTAGGTATGGTTGGTTCTGTGAATTGATCATGGAATGTTGTTAATTTCACCACTGTACTTATAAATGTATCTATATGTATAAATACTGGGTCTATTATTCCCTTTTTTACCTAATGTTAACATGAGGTAAATGTCGTCGATTCTATTAGATAGGTCCGATAATATTATTTCTATAATTAATAATGTATCGATTAAATGTTCCTTATTTTCTATTTGACCTATCCTTATATCTCCTTGATTAATTCTATCTAATATATGTTGTGATGTTTCATCATGTATGAATCTTCTGATTAATGCTGTTTGGTTTTGCATTTTTTGAGAGAGTGTATTCTGTTTGCCATAGAGAATGTCTAGATTTTCGTTCACAAGTTTCAGGTCAGTTTCATCCAATGTTCCAAATAATGATTTAGATATACTACCTATGGCGTTAATAAGTCCTCTTTTTGGTCTAAGGTGTAACGGTATTCGTAGTTTGTCTAATCGTAGTTGGAGATTTGTAACCTTTGACTTTATAGTTTGATAGTCTGTAGTCTCGCAGTCTGTTTGTTGCTGTTTACAGTATTCTTTTAGGTTGCGCTTGATGGTATGTATTTGTTCCATAGTGTCAGTTAGTTCTGTTATGCAAAATAATAGTATAATTTTTGTTTCTGTGTGATATGTGTACGCGGTCTCAATTTCTTCCCTTACTATTTGGCTGTTTCCTACCTCTTGAATTATTAGGTCCTCCCCTTTGATTAGTTGGATCTGGAATAATATGGTTTGATTCGAATCCCGTGCACTGTAACTAGTTTATCATATATGAATATAACATAATTAGGGGTTTTAACTTCAAATATCTCGTGCGGCCCTAACCATTCCTGATCCAGTTTAATAGCTTTACTTTCATTATGCAAAAGTACTAAGTCTCCTTTCTTCTATATACTTTTAAGTTTGATTTTACTATCTTGTGATGCTTTATATTTATTTTTATTTTTTTTAGTTATTATTTTCGCGTGTTCTAAGTATTCTAGATGTCATTGTTTCCAAAGTTCTACCAGAGTGTCCTTAGATAAATTAGGGGTAACTGCTATAGCAGAAGGTAGATTGGCTCGTCATCCGAATGTCAATTCAAAAGGCGAATAACCTGTTCCTGCATGAATCGTGGTGTTGTAAGCTAGGCTAACGTATTATAGTTTCTCGTCCCAATCATTTTGTTGTTGACCAATATTAGTTCTCAGCATGTCCTTCGTTCGAGACTACCATTTGACTGTGGGAGAATGCTGGTGGTTTTTATGTGCTTTATGTTAAACAAGTTTTCAAATTCTGTCATTAATTTACATATGAAATTCTGTCCTGTTGGTATGTGTTTCGGGGAGGAAAATATGTATATGTAATGATCCAAGAGAGAGTTGATTATTGATGAAGCTTGATGGTCCTTTAAGGGTATGAGAATTAGGTACTTTGTTAACCAGTCTTGTATTGAGAGTATAAACTGGTTTCCTGATTTGGTTCTTGGTAACGGTCCAATTATGTTGAGTCCTGTTCTCTCTTGTTAGTTTGTTGGTCTGACAGATTTAGCAGCTTCTTATGTATTCCGTTACATCTTTTCTAAGTTTTCCAATAATATTTGCTTTTGATTAGTTCAATCGTGCGCTTTTCTCCTATTTGTTGTTGTAGGTCGCGATATTCCTTTAGGATTTGCTTGATTTCTTCTTCATTAAGTTCCTTTTTACGCTCTGTTGCAAATTTTAGATTGTTACCTGCATAATCTTTCATTAAGAATCTTAACATTAATTGTATATTGATCAAGTCCAGTCCCTTGATGTCTTGATTGCTGAATTTTATGTTCTTCTGGTTTTGTTGCAGAGCCATAAGTGCATATCATTTGAGTAACCAATCTTTTTCACTATATGGTCCTAGAAGGTCGTAAGATACATCGGAGCATTATGGTTTGTTAGCTTCCAGTTTGATTGGCGTATTCTTGCTTAGTGTTGTATTCCAGTCTTCATTTGCTTCAAGCAGTCAATTTTCATCATCTATGTTCGTCACGGTTGATGGGCTTCCTAGTTCGTCTGGTAGGGAATCCTCGATTTCCTGTGGATTTATTATTCGCATTTTGATGTTTACCTTTTCGTCCTTCTCTATTCGCGCCGGGAATAATCGTGATAATCCGTCTGCTACTACGTTACCTTTTCCTTTCTTATATTCGATCTCATAGTCATATTCTTCTAGCCTCAATCTCCATTTCATTAGTCTCGATGAAGAATCCTTGATATTATGTAACCATTTCAATGCCGGATGATCCGTCTGTATTACGAAGTTTCTTCCGAGTAAGTATTGGCGTAATCTTTTGATCGCCCAAACTATGGCAAGCAGCACTTTTCCGTGGTAGTATAATTCCTTTCTACGGAACTCAGGGTATGTGAGATGAAATTGCATGGATGTCCGTTCTGTGAAAGCACAGCTCCTAACCCTCCGTTGCTGGCATCAGTTGTCAGTACAATTGTCTTGTTAAAATTCGGGTATTGTAATATTGGTTTCTCGCATAGTTTATCTTTGAAAGTGATAAATGCTGATTGTTGTTCTTCTTTCCAATGAAAGGGAGTTTCCTTTCGGTTAAGATTGTTAGGGGTTTCGCGGTTTTGGCGAAGTTTTTAATGAATTTACGATAGTATTCCCCTAATCCGAGAAATGATTTTACCTTTGTTATGTTTGTACGATTAGGGAAATTTTTTATTGATTCTATCTTTTTGGGATTTGGTTTAATTCCGTCTTTAGTGATGATATGTCCTTGGTATTCGAGTTCGGGTTTCAGGAATTCACATTTGTCAGGCTGAATCTTCAGTCCTACTTCCTTCAGTCTGTTAAATACTATTGCTAGGTTGCGATTGTGTTCCTATACAGTGTTCCCAAATAATACTATATCGTCTAAATATACAAAACAGTATTTGTCAATCAGTCCTCGTAATGCGTTGTCCGTCATTCTTTGGAATGTAGCTGGCGCATTTTTTAGACCGAAGGGCATTCTTTTGTAGTGAAAATGTCCGTCCGTTGCGCTGAAGGCAGCGTACCTTTTGTGGTTGGGGTTTATAGGTATTTGATGGAAGCCTGAAGAGAGATCCAATGCACTGACGAATTTAGCGTTTCCTAGGTGGGCGAATCTGTCATCGGCTTGCGGAAGTGGATATGCAACCTGATCGGTGATTTCATTTGACTTCCGAAAGTCAATCACAATTCTCCATTTTTATTTGCCAGACACATCCACTGTTTTGGGCACTACCCAGACTGGTGCGTAATAAGGTGAATCTGAATCTTCTATTATACCTTTGTCTAACATTTTCCCAATTTGGCTTTGGATCTCTTTTTTGTGGCATTCCGGAGTTTTGTATATCTTAATATTGACGGGTCTGTCTGTCTTTACGAATATGTTGTGTTCGGTTAATGTGGTTCAGGGTAAAGGTTCATTGTTAGTTGAAAAGATGTTATGATAAAAGCATATAATTTTCTTAATAGGTTTTCTCATACCTTCCTCTATGTGATCCAATCTAAACTTGGTCAATATTTCTGTGATTTTGGGAATATCTGAGACTACTTGACTGTAATTCTCAATTTGAATATCATGCTCACCATTGTTAAAGGAACAAACACGAACAGGTTCATCGTTGAGCTTAACTACGTGGGTAACTGATCGCCTGCTGGAGACACTCTGGGTGGTCGGAGTCGTCTGTAATTCAAAGAAATCGTTATTAAGTTGGAGTTACGTGTTACTGATTGTGTGTTGATATTTTTCTAGAAAACGTAATCCTATTGTTCCGACTTCTATCAATGGGAAGTTGTCCTCTACTATTAGCAATTCGTTTGTTAACTGCCTATCTTTTACCGGTGTGTAGCTAGAGATTTTGTATTTCGTGGAACCTAATTGAATTATTTTATCTTGTTCTAACTTTATCGGGACTCTGACCAATCCTCTCTTAATGAGATTGGCTCCTGCTCCGGTGTCAATGAGAAATCTTCCTCGTCGGTGGGTTCCCGGGAATCTTGTCTCAATGCATCGTTGTTCGCCTGGCGTGTAATATAATCTTCTAGTCTCAGGTTGATTATTCTTTGTCGGAATTTTTCCTGTCTGGACTCCATGAAAATTCGTGTTCTTTAATAGGTAACACTATGACTTCTGATGTCCTACGTTTTGGCAATGCTCGCAGCGTAGCGGGTTAGTAGTCGGTCTATTAGTCTCGGTGTATGTTTTGGGTCTCGGATTCCCTCTGTATTCAAGGTTTGGTCTTGTCATGGGTCTTGATGATGGTGGAAGTCTAGGTATATCCTGGCCTCGTTTTGACTCCTTAGGCCATGTTTCTATGTTACCTGCTTTCTGTTAGGCTTAATTGATTGATCCGTGTTTTACAGAAAGTACTAGCTGAGCAATTTCCACACGCAGGTTGCAAATGAAGACACGTATAGCCTCATGTGTCTCTTCTTGCAATGCTATGTTCATAGGTGTCGGGTTTTTATGCTTAGCGTGGATGGCGTACTCCAGTTTCCTTGGATTCTGACGAAAGCGGTTTGCATAAGACTGCACGCTTTCGGTTTGTCCTTGCTTCGTCTGCTGCATCCTACTCCGGCTTCCACATATGGTGGTTGGTGTCGAAAGTTGTGATCGCAATGCTTCGTATAAATCTTCGTAGGTATTTATCTGACAAAACCTGATGGCCTTCTTTGCTTGACTGACTATTTTTTCCGCTATTCTCATCCGTAGAAGCATTGGTTGGTCGAATGTTCTGTTTCTTGCGAAGCTTAACGTTTTGATGATCTCTTCTGTCCCGATATCCTCCTCACCGTTCAAGTTTTCCACGCTTTGCAAAGCTTTGGTCGGGTCCATCAGTACTGGTTCTTGCGCTGCGTTTCTCGTTGGTTGGTGCTCTGTAGGTAGGGCGGATGGGAATGGTTTGCTTGTTTCATACCCAGTTATGGCGGTCGATGTTGTTTCGTCTTCAGTGAGACTTGGTTCAGTCCGGAGTATGCTTCCTCGTGCGTTGATCTCCATAGTGCTTGCGAGTCCCAGTAATTCCTGCTGTTTGGCTTGGAACTTTACATCTAATTTCTTTATTGCTTCTGTTAGGTTTGATATCGCGGAGTTGTGAGATATAGTTCGCTTAGCGTTAGCCTCTTGTCGTACCTCTACGCCGCTTATTGATTCTTGCATTCTTCCCAATTGTTTATGCATGGTCTCTTGGGTCGCGAGTATATTATCTAATGCGCTTTCTGTTGCTTGGCCTTTAGACATGTTTGAAAGTTTTCTTTGTACCTCGATTCTGTGCAAGTTCCCTGAAGGTGCGACCTCAGTCCGGTTCTCTTCTTGCTCCGTGGAGAAAGTTCTTCCTTTGCTCCTCATGTGGATTTGCTTGTGCTTGACGTATCCTATCCTGGCAGGATCGCCAATTTTGTCGCGCGGAAATACGTGACAAGTATTAAATTGAAATATAAATGGGCGGATCTTCAACCTTGGTGGAAGAGCCCCCTTTTCCAAAAGAAACTATGTTTCT
>NIJG01000151.1:554467-567221 GCA_002201625.1 Euglossa dilemma
ACACTTGATAACGTTCACAAACGGTTTAAAGCTCAATTTTAATATTCAGTCCGCGAATTAAGGTGTCCATTGGCAAAACTCTTCAGCGGATTGACTCCAGGAATGCCTGGATTGTCTCTCTGAATCTCTGGATAGATGAAGCTATTGACTTATCCGTTCGACTCTCACAGATGGTGGAAACGTTCTCGATCTGTATGTGTCTAGATTATTCCATTCACACGCGAAAATAAGTTGTCCGTCAATTTAAAATGTCTACTAATTTGATACCGTGTGGTAGATAGCGTGACACTCGCCACAACTGGTTAGGTTTTTGGAAGGCAATGTATCCGGTACAAAGTTTGACCATATACTAATCAGTACCGTTCTACGATGGTACGAATCTCTATATCACTATTTAAACCGTAAATTAAGGTGTCCATTGCCAGTACTCTTCAGCGGATTAACTTTCGGAATACCCGGTTTGCACTCGGAATCACAGGATAGGTGGAGCTATTGACTCTGGCGTTCGACTCTCTGAGAAGCGGCAACGTTGTGGAGCGGTTTGGCCCTGCATCTTCTGATTCGGACCTGAAGTTAAAGTGCCCGTCACAAAAATGTTTACTACCTTCTTCCTATCAATACGAAGTTATACTCTCGATACGGCTGGATATCGACTCCGAGGGTTGGGCTATCGGTAAAATGATTGATTCTATACCAATAGGTAACGTTCAACAACGGTTTGGCTGTCTGCTTCTACATTCAAACCCTGAATTAAGATGTCCATTTTCAATACTGTTCAGCGGATTTACTCCAGGAGTACGTGGTTCGATGCTCGGAATCACAGTATGGGTGAACCTGTTGATTCAACCGTTCTATTCTCAAAGACGGCGATAACGTTCTTCAACGGTTTGACTTTCGGTATTGCTATTCGTGCATGAAAATACGGTGTTCGTCTGCTAAAAGGTCCACTAATTTGTTTCCATCAGCAACGAGCAAGACACTCCCTACAGCAGTTTAATATTCTCGGCAGGTAATGTATTCGGTAAAAAGAATGACTTTATACGAATTGGTTGTGACCTTCGACGATTTGACATCTGCTTTAATATTCAAATCGTGAATAAAGGCGTCTATTGCCAATGCTTTTAAGCGAATTTGCTCCCGGGCAACCTGGTTTGACTCACGGAATCACAGGATAGGTGAATCTATTGACTTAGCCGTTCGTCTCTCACAGAAGGTGGTCACGTTATCGAACGGTTTGACCCTCGAAATTCTAATTCATTCACGAAGATGCGGTGCCCGTCACTGAAATGAAGACTAATTTCTTTCGCTGAACACGAAGTTAAACACTAGATACAGTGGGTTTAGCTCGCGGACGGTAAAACTTTCGGAAAATGTTTGACACTATACCAATAGGTATCATTCCAAACAACGTTGACGCTCTACTTTAATATTCATACCATGAATTAAGGGGTCCATTGGTAATACTTCAGTGTGGATTGTCTCGCGGAATACCTCGTTTGACTGTCGGAGTAACAGGATCGGTGAAGGTATAGACTTAGCTGTTTCACTCTCAAGGAAGGTTGCATCCGTCTCGAACAGTTTGAATCAGGTTTTCTTGTACATACATGAAATTGAGGTGCTCGTCAGCGAAATGCATAGTAACTTGTGACACTCGACACGAAGCAAGACACTTTCTGACGCCGATTATATTCCTGGATGGTATGGTATTCTGTAAAGAGAAAGACTTTCCACCAACCTGTAATAGTCACTGACGGTTTGAATATCTACCGTAGTATTCATACCATGAGTTAATGTGCCTTGTGGCCACACATTTAGGCAGACTAACTCCTGGAATACCTGGTTTGACTCTCGGAATGACGGGGTACGAGAAACTATTGACTTGGCCGATCGACTCTCACAGAACGTGGCAGCGTTCCCAATCGGGTTGAGCCGCGATGTTCAAATTCATTCACGAATTTAAGGTCACATCACTAAATTATTTAGTAATGTGTTTCCCTAATCACGTAGCTATACTCTGGACACGGCGGGTCAGCTACTTAGACGGTAAGGCATTCGTTGAAACGTTTGACTTTATAGGAAATAGTAACGTTCTCACAAGGTGTGACGCTCTATTTTATTATTCACTCAGCGAATTAAGGAATCGGTTGAAATTATTCCTCGGCGCATTTACTCCCGGAATATCTGGTTCACCTGTCGGAATCATAGGAAAGGTGAAGCCATTCACTTAGCCGTTCGTCCTTCATTGAAGGTGGTAACGTTCTCAAACTGTTTGACACTCGACCTTCCATCTCATATATAAAATTAAGATGCCCGTCATTAATATTTATATTAATTTGTGTCCCTGATCACGAAGTTATAATGCCGATACAGCGGGTTACCTTCCCAGAAAGTTAGGCATTCCGTTTGTCTCTATACCAGTAGGTGGCGTTCTATAACGGTATGAAACTGTACATTTCTAATTATACTGTGAATTAAGGTCTATATTGCCAATACTATACTGTGGATATACTCTCGGAATTTCTGATCCGTCCTTCAGAATAACAGGATAGGTGAAGCTCGTGACATAGTAGCCTTACTCTCAAGAAACGGTGCTAACCATCTCGAAGAGTTTGACTCTCAATTTTGCTATTCATACGTGAAACAGGGGGTGTCCGTCTGCTGAAATGCCTACTCATTTCTTTCCGTGGACACTATGCTAGAATCTCGCTACACCGGGTTAGGTTCCCGGAAGGTAAGGTATTGTGTAAAAAGTATTACTTTATTTTAATTGAATATGTCTGCGGCAGTTTGACTCAGTACCGTAATATTTATACCATAAATTATGGTATGCATGGTCAATACTCTTCAGCGGATGTTCTCCCGGAATACCTGGTTTGACTCTCGCACGCACAGGACAGCTGAAGCTACTGACTTGGACGTTCGTCTCACACAGATTGTGGTAACGCTCTCGAACGATCTGACACCCGATATTCTAATTCATACATGTAATTAATGTGCTCGTCACTAAAACGTACTCTAATTCGTGCCACTCAACACGATGTTACACTCTCGATACAGCGCGTCAGTTTTTCGGAGGGTAAGTTCTCAAACGATCTCAAACGGTTGGACGCTATAATATAATATTCAAACCGTGAATTGTGGTGTCTATTGCCAATGCTGAACAGCGCAAATACTCCCGGCATATCTGGATTGATATTCGACGTCACAGGATATGTGAAACTGTTGACATTGCCGTTCAACCATACAAGTAGGTGGAACCGTGATCATATGATTTGACCCTCGACCTTCTACTTCATAAATATTATTCCGGTGCCCGTCACTGAAATGAATATTAACTTCTTTCTCTGCACTCGTAGTTATAGTCTCGGTGGCGAGGTTGAGGTTCGCGGAAATTAATACCTTCGGGTAACGCTCTCCAACGGTTTGACGCTATACTGTAATATTCAGACCGTGAATTAAGGTGTCTATTGGCACAACCCATCAGCGGCCTTATTCCCAGAATACCTGGTTTGACTCTCCGAGTCGCANGCTCTCCAACGGTTTGACGTTATACTGTAATATTCAGACCGTGAATTAAGGTGTCTATTGGCACAACCCATCAGCGGCCTTATTCCCAGAATACCTGGTTTGACTCTCCGAGTCGCAGGATAGGCGAAGTCACTTGCTTAGCCGTTCATCTCTCACAAAAGGTGGTAACGTCTTCGAGCGGTTCGATCCTCTACCTTTTAACTCATGCATGAAATTAAGGGGCTCGTCACTAAAATGT
Organism: Euglossa dilemma; assembly: GCA_002201625.1. NCBI lineage: Eukaryota > Metazoa > Arthropoda > Insecta > Hymenoptera > Apidae > Euglossa > Euglossa dilemma. The sequence goes on from NIJG01000151.1 coordinate 558,234, forward strand.
ACACTAATTTGTTTTATTGCACACCATGTTATACCCACCATACAGTCGCATACTTTCTCGGAAGGTAATGTATCCGGTAAGGAGTATGACGTTATGCCAATTGGTACCGTTCTCAAACGGATTGACGCTCTGCTTTAACTTTCAAACCATGAATTAAGGTGCCTATTGACAATACTGTTCAGTAGATTTACTCCTGTATTACCAGGCTTGACTCCCGGAATCACAACTGTAGGTGAAGCTATTGACTCAGCCGTTCGACTGTCAAAGAAGGTGGTAACTTTCTGGAAGAGGATTGCCAATAGACACCTTAATTGACGGTTTGCATATTAAAGTAGAATATCAGGCCGTTTGAGAACGTTACCTATTGCTATAAAGACAATCGTTTTACCCAAGGCCTTACCTTCCGCGATCCTTAACGCCTTTATCGAGAGAACAAGATCGTGTTCAGAGAATGAAATTAGTATTCATTTCAGTAACGGTCTCCTCAGCTTCATGCATGAATTAGAAGATAGAAGGTCAAATTGTGCGAGAACGTTACCTCCTTCTTCATGAGTCGTACTACTATTTCAGTAGCTTCACCTAGCCTGTGATTCCGAGAGTCAAACCATGTATTCCGGGAGTAAATTCGCGGAACAGTATTGGCATCAGACACACTAGTTCTCGATATAAATATTAACGTACATAGTCTAACCGATGTAGAATGTTACTTATTTGTATAGTGTCTAACATTTTATCGAAAGCCTCACCTTCCAAGAACCAGAAATGTGGTATCGAGAGAATTACTTCATATCCAGAGAAACAATTTAGTATACATTTTAGTGACAGGCGCCTCAATTTCAATAATGAAGATGAAGGTAGCGAGGCAAACTCTTCCATAACGTTACCACCATCTTCGAGAGTCGCGCTGATACGCGAATAGCTTCACCTATTCCGCGATTCCCAGAAACAGACCAGATATTCCGCTACTTATCCCGCGGTACATTATTGGAATTAGACACGCTATTTCACTATGAAAATATTAAGGAACAGAGATAAGCCATTGTAGAACGCTACTTATTGCTGTACTGTCGAACATTTTACTGGAGGCCATGCCTTGCGAGAAACTATCGCGCAGTATCGAGAGTATAAAACTTCGTGTACAATACGCCACATTAGTATATATTTTAGTGACGGCACCCTTAACTTCATGTGTGAATTCGATTATCGGGTGTCAAACCGTTCGAGAATGTTACCACATTCTGTGAGAGACGAACGGCAAAGTCAATAACTTCACATATCCTATGATTCCGAAATTCAAACCAGGTATTCCGGGAGTCCATCCGTTTTGTCAATAATGGCAATAGACACCGTAGTTCACGGTTAGGATATTAAAGTACAGTGTCAAACGTTTGTAGTTACATATTTGAGTGATGTCAATAGTTTTACAGAAAACCTTTCCCTCCGAGATCTTAACCCAATGTATGTAGAGTATTACTTCGTATTCAGAGATACAAACTAGTATACAATGCTGTGATTGGTACTGTAATTTCATGTATGAGTGAGAAGGTCGAGGGTCCAACCGTCCGAGATCGTCACAACCTTCTTCTAGAGTGGAACTGCTTGACAATAACTTCACCTATCCCGTGATTCCGAGAGCCAAACCAGGTAATCCGACAGTAAATCCGCTGATGAGTATTGGCAATATGTTCCTCAATTCGCGGAGTGAATATTAAAGATGGCCGTCAAGCCGTTGTACAACTTTCCATATTCGTGTAGGATTAAATTTCCATCAGAAATCTTTACCATCAGAAAAACTGACCCCTGAATCGAGATTATAACACCGTATTCAGAGTTACGAAATAGTATACATTTTAGTGACTAGGACCTTGGCTTCATGTATGAATTAGGGGATCGAAGTTCAAATCGTTCGAGAACGTTACCACACACTTTCACAGTCGGAAGGATAAGTCTATTGCTTCACATATCCTGTTATTCCGATAGTGAAATCAGCTAATCTGGGAGTAAGCACGCTGAAGTTTGTTGGAAACTGACACCTTCATTCAGGGTATGAATATTAATGTTGAGAGTCAAATCGACGGAGAATATTACCATCGCATGAAGGGTTAAACTTCTTACAGAATGCCTTACACTCCGAGAGAGTCACCCATTGCATCGAAAGTATAACTTCGCGATCAGTGAAACAAATTAATGTACATCCTAGTGTCGCGCACCTTAATTTCATGTATGAATTAGAAGATCGAGGGTCAAAGTGTTCAAGGACGTTACCACCTTCTGTGAGAGACGGATGGCAAAGTCAATTGCTTCACCTATCCAGTGATTATGAGAGTCGCAGCTCAGCGCTGCTGCGAGTGGCATACTCAGTGCTCACGAAAACAAATAGGTAGGCATAATAGCAGAAGTACACCTTATTTTCAAATATGAATGAGTATATCAAGTGTCAAACGGTTCCAGACCGCTACCACCTTCTTTGAGATTCGAACAGGTAAGTCAATAGCTTCATATATCCTGTGACTCCGAAAGTCAAACGAGATCATCTGGGAGTAAATACGCTGCACGGCATTGGCAAAAGTCGCCTTAGTTCACTGTGTGCATATTAAAGTGGTGCGTCATACCAGTTGAGAGCGTTACCAATTAGTATAACGTCATACACTTTACCACATGCCTTACCTTCCGAGAATCTAACTCTCTATATCGAGATTATAACTTCGTGATCAGATATACAAATTAGTACACATTTTGGTGGAGGGCACCTTATCTTCATACATGAATTAGGAGAGCGAGATGTCAAACCGTTCAAGAACGTTATCACCGCCTTTGAGTACCCAACGTCTACGTCAATAGCTTCACCTATCCTATGATTCCGACTGTCAACTGAGGTAGTAAATCTGATGAACAGTATTGGCATTAGACCCCCTGTTTCGCGGTATGAATATTAATGTAGGGAGTCATACCGTCGGAGATCATTACCAAATCGTATAGAGTCATGCCTTTTGTAAATACCTTACCTTCCGATATCCAATCCTGATGTAGCGGGCGTCCTGCTTAATGTAAGCAGATACAGATTAGTATGCATTTTAGGGGACGGACACCACATGCTTGTGTACAAATATCAACATCGGCAGTCAAAGCATTCGAGATCGTTACCGCATTCTTTGAGAGACGCACAACTAAGTCAATAGCTCCACGTATGCTGTGATTCGGAGCGTCTAACCAGGTATTCCTGAAGTAAATCTGCAGGTCGGTATTGGCAATGAACACTTCAACTCACTATATGAATATTAAATTACAGCGTGGGACCACTTGTGAACGTTACCAATTAATATTACGTCATATTCCTTGCCAGACACGTTTCCTTCCTAGAACCGAACCCGCTGTAACGAATGTCATGCTTAGAGCTCACGGAAGCAAATTAGGAGACATTTGAGGAGACCGACAACATCTTCTTCATGTATGAAATAGAAGATCGAGTGTCTTGCCGTTCGATAACGTTATCAGACTGTTCGAGAGTCGCACAGCTAAGTCAGAAGCTTCACTTATTCTGTAATTCGAAGAGACAAACCAGGTATTCCTGGAGAAAATCTGCTGATGAATATTGGCAATTGACACCTTAATTCACGGTTCAAATACTAAAATAGAGCGTCAAACCGTTTTAGAGCGTTGCCAATTGATATAAAGTCAAACACTTTACCGATGGCCTTACCTTCAGTGAAGCTAACACGCAGTTTCGGAAGTATGACTTCGTGGTCAGAGGAAGAAGTTAGTCTTCATTATAGCGGCGAGCACCTTACCATCATGTATGCATCAGAAGCTCGAGTGTCTAGCCGGTGGATAACGTTACCACCTTCTGCTGGAGACGGACGGCTAAGTCAATGGCTTTGCTATTCCTGTGATTTCGAGTGACGAACCATATATTGCAGGATAAAAACCGCTGTACAGTATTGGCCTTATACACATTATTGCACTGTATAAAAGTTAAAGTACTCAGTTAAACCATTGTAGCGCTTTACCAATTTGTATCCCGTCAAATTTTTTACGGAAAGCATTCCCTGTGGTAAATCCAACCCGCTGTATCGAGAATATAACATTGCGATGAGTGGAAAAAATTACTCTAAATATTAGTGAAGGGCACCTTTATTTCATGAATGAATTCGAACGTCGAGTGTCAAACCGTTCGAGAACGTTCCGACCTTCTTTGAAATTCAATCGGCTATGCCAATATCTTCAGCTATCCCATGATTCCGGGAATCAAGTCAGGTATTCCGCAAGTAAATCTGCTGTTCAGTATGGGCATTGGGCACCCTACTTCAGGGTATAAATATTAAAGAACACAGTCAAACCGTTTGAGTAGGTTACAAGTTCCTACAAAGTCAATCGTTTTACAGACGACCTTACCCTCCGAAAAACTGACCCGCTGTATCGATAGTTTAACTTCGTGTTCAGAGACCGAAGATCGTATTCATTTCAGTGCATGACACTGAACATGACACTGAGCGCCAAACCGTTGGAGAACGTTACCACCCTCTCTGCGATTCGAACGTATAAGTCAATAGTTCCACCAATCGTATATTCGAAGAATCTAACCAGATTGTCCGAGGGCAAATGCGCAGAAGAGTATTAGCAATAGAGACCTAAATCAGCGGAATTAATATTAAAATAGAGCGTCACGCCGTGTGAGAGAGTAACTAATTGCTATCAAGTTAATGCCTCACCGTCCGAGAAGCTAACCCGCAGCGACGAGAGTATTGCTACGTGTTTTGGGAAACACATTAACAAACATTTTGGTGACGGGGAAGCTAATTCCGTTATGAATACGAAGACTGAGTGTCAAGCCGTTCGCGTACGTTACCACGTTCCTTGAGAGTAGATCAGCTAAGCCCATAGCTTCACATATCTTGTGATCCCGAAACTTAAACCAGATATTCCGGTAGAAAATGCGCTGTACACTATTGGCAATAGACTCGTTAATTCGGGTTATAAATGTTTAGGTAATGACTCAAACCGCCGAAGCAGCTTATAAATTAAAATAAAGTAATTCCTTCAACCCAACACAATACCTTCCGAGAACCTGTGCCACTGTAGCTAGTGCCTAGCTTAGTGTTCACGGAAAGAAGTTAGTAGACATTTTAGCAGACGGACAACTTATTTTCATTTGTAAAAAGAATATGGGAGAGTCAAATCGTTCGAGAACGATCCCACCTTCTTTAAGAGTCGAACGACTAAGTCGATAACTTCACCTATCACGCTATTCCGATAGGCAAACTAGGTATTCCAAGAATCAATCAGCCTTACACTATTGGCAACGGAAACTTTAGTCTATGGTTTAAATATGACAGTACAGAGTCAAACATATGTAGAACGTTACATATTGTTATAAAGTCAAACGTTACCGAAAGCCTTACCGTCCGCGAAGCTAGTCCGCCATATCGGGAGTATAACTTCGTGTTTAGTGAAACATATTAGTACCCAATTTAGTTGAGGTACATTAAATACGACTATGCATTAGAATATCGATGGTTAAACCGATAAAGAGCGTTACCACCGACTTTGAGAGTCGAACATCTGGGTCAAATGCATCGCCCATCCAGTGGACCGGAGATTCAAACCAGGTATTCCAGGAGCAAGTTCGCTGAAGATTATTGGCAATGGAGACATTAATTCACGGTTTCAATCTTAAAGTAGAGCGTGAAAGCCATTTAGAACTTGCCAATTGGTATAAAGTCAAACACTTTACCGACGGCCTTACCCTCGGAGAAGCAAACTCGGCGTTTCGAGAGTATAAGTTCGTGTTCACAAAAAGAAATTAGTATTCATTTCAGTGACGGTCTCCTTAACTTCATGAACTAATTAGAAGGTCGCGGGTCATACCGCTCCAAAACGTTGTCACCTTCTGTGAGAGACGAACGGCTGAGTCAATAGCTTCACTCGCCATGCGATTCCGAGCGTGAAACCAGGTAATCCTGGAGTAAATCCGCTGTGCAGTATGAGCAATAGATACTAACATTCCGTCTTCGAATATTAAATTGGGGCGTCAAACCGTTATAGAAATTTACCTGTTCGTATAGGGTCTAACTCTATACCGCAGGCCTGACCTTCTGAGAATCCAAAATGCGAAGTGTATTACTTCGAGTTCCGAGAAGCATAGCAGTAGACATTTTATTGACGTGCACCTTAATTTCATGTATCAATTAGTACGTCGGGAGGCAGACTGATTCAGAACGATACCACCTTCTTTGAGAGTCGAATGGCTCAATCAATGGCTACACCTGTCCTGCGATTCCGAGGGTCCGACCAGGTATTCCGGGAGTCAATCCACAGTCCATTATAGCGGATGGTCACGTTAGTTCACGGTATGAATATGAATGTAGGGCGCCAAACCGTTATAGAACTTTACAAATTGATATAGCGTCAAACCATTGCCCAAGGCTTTAACATCCCATACCCTATCCTGTTGTAGAGAGTGCCATGCATATTGTTCATGTAAACAAATTAGTAGAAATTTTTGCAAACGGAGACCTTATTTTTATGTATGACTAGCCAAATCGGGTGTCAAACCGTTCTAGAACTTTACCACCTATTGTAGAGTCGAACGGCTAAGTCGGTAGCGTCACATATCCTGTGATTTCGAGAGTCGAACCAGGTATTCCATGTGTAAATGCGCGGAACAGTATTGGCAATAGATACCTTAATGCGCGGAGTGAATAGTGAATTAGAGCATCACACCGTGTAAGAAAGTTACTAATTTCTATAAAGCCAAACGTTTTACCGAATGCCTTTCTTTCTGAGAATATGAGCCCCAGTATCGTGGGTATAACATCATGTTCAAAGAATCAAATTAGTGTACATTTTAGTGACTCGCAACATATTTCATATATGAACAAGGAGGCCGAGTGTCAAACCGTTCGAGGACGTTTCCACCTTCTTTGAGTGTCGAACGGATACGGCAATACCTTCAACTATCTGGCGATTCCGAAATTCAACCCAGATTTGCCGGGAGTAAACGCGTTGTAGATTATTGGCAATACACACCATAATTCACGGTTTGAATACTGAAGTAGAGTGTCAAATCGATTCAGATCGTTACCAACTGGTATAAAGTCAAACGTTTACCGAAGGCGGTAATTTCCGCGAAACGCGCCTGCTTCACCAAGAGTATAACATCATGTTGATAGAAAGAAATTAGTACACATTTCAGTGACGCGCACCTTAACGTTGTGTATTAATTAAAAGGTCGAGGGTCAAACCGATGGTGAACGTTACCACCATGTTACAGATTCAATCGGTTAAGTCAATACCTTCACCAATCCTGTACTTTCGAGATACAAACCAGGTATTCTGGTGAATAAATGCGCTGAACTGTATTAGCAATAGACACCTTACGGCACGGTTTGAATATTAAAATACAGCGGCACACCGTTTGAGAACGTTGCCACTTTCTGTGAGAGACGAACGGCTACGCCAATAGCTTCACCAATCCTGTGATTCCTAGCATCAAACCAGCTATACCGGGAGTAAATCCGCCGTACAGTATTGGTCTTAGACACCATACATCACGGTACTGATATTAATATTCATAGTCAAAACGTTGTAGACCGTTACCTGTTATATAGAGACAAACATTGTCCGAAGGCCTTACCTTCCTAGTAGCTAACCTACTGTATAGCGGGTGTGGCTTCGTGTTCAGAGAAGCAAGATAGTATGAATTTTTGTGACAGGCACCATAATTTCATGTATTATTTAGAAGATCGAGGGTCAAACCGCTCGAGAACGTTACCACTTTCTTTTAGAGACGAACGGCTAAGTCCATAGCTTGACGTATTCCAATATTCTAAGAGTCAAACTATGTATTCCCGGAGTTATGGTTACTAATTTGTTACCTTGAACACTGAGCAAGACAGTTGCTGCAGCGGGTTGGGCTTCTCGGAAGGTATGGCCTACACGAATAAATAACGTTGTACAAAAATTTGACGTGCGGCTTTAATATTCGAACCTTGAATTAATATGTCTATTGTCAATACTTTTCTGCGGATTTAATCCTGGAGTGCCTGGTTTTAGTCTCGGAATCTCATGATAGGTGAAGCTCTTGACTTAGCCGGTCGACTCTCAGCGAAGGTTGTCACGTTTCCGATTCATTTGACACTCGACCTTCTAATTCATACAGGGATTATGAATCGTCACCAAAATGGATGCTAATTTCTTACTCCGTGCACGAAGTTATACTCTCTATACAGTGGGTTATGTTCTCGGAAGGTAAGGACTTCGATGAAAAGTTTGACAGTATACCAATATGTAACGTTCTTGCAACGGTTTGTCACTGTACGTTAATATTCATACTGTGAATAAAGGTGTCTTTTGCCAAGAATGTACTGCTCATTTACTCCTAGAATATCTCGATTGACTTTCCGAATCACAGGATGTATGAATCTATTAACTTAGCCGTTTGCATCTCGAAGAAGGTGGTAACTTTCTGAAACGGTTTGACCCTTGGTCCTCTTATTCATAATGAGATTAAGGTCCCCTCAATACGAAGTAATACGCTTGATACAGCGAGTCAGCTTCTCGGAATTTAAGGCCTTCTGTAGAAAGTTTGACTTTATAGGAATAGGTAACATTGTACAACAGCATAAACGGCCTGCTTCGATATTCATACCGTGAGGTAAGGCGTCTATTGCCAATACTGTATTGGGAATCTACTCCCGGAGTACCTGGTTTGACCCTCGGAATCATAGGATAGGTGAAGCTAATAACTAAGGCGTTCGATTTGGAACTAAGCTTGTAACGTTCTCGAACGGTATTACACTCGATCTTATAATTCATATATGAAATTACGGTGTCCGTCACTAAGGTGTAAACTAATTTGTTCCCCTGAACACGATGTAATACTCCCGATACAACGGATTAGGTTTTCGTTGGGTGAGGTCATCTTTGAGACGTTTGACTTTATAGCAATTGGTAACGTTCTGCAACGTTTGGACGTTCCGCATTAATATT
>NIJG01000151.1:568170-599348 GCA_002201625.1 Euglossa dilemma
AATTTGTTACCTTGAACACTGAGCAAGACAGTTGCTGCAGCGGGTTGGGCTTCTCGGAAGGTATGGCCTACACGAATAAATAACGTTGTACAAAAATTTGACGTGCGGCTTTAATATTCGAACCTTGAATTAATATGTCTATTGTCAATACTTTTCTGCGGATTTAATCCTGGAGTGCCTGGTTTTAGTCTCGGAATCTCATGATAGGTGAAGCTCTTGACTTAGCCGGTCGACTCTCAGCGAAGGTTGTCACGTTTCCGATTCATTTGACACTCGACCTTCTAATTCATACAGGGATTATGAATCGTCACCAAAATGGATGCTAATTTCTTACTCCGTGCACGAAGTTATACTCTCTATACAGTGGGTTATGTTCTCGGAAGGTAAGGACTTCGATGAAAAGTTTGACAGTATACCAATATGTAACGTTCTTGCAACGGTTTGTCACTGTACGTTAATATTCATACTGTGAATAAAGGTGTCTTTTGCCAAGAATGTACTGCTCATTTACTCCTAGAATATCTCGATTGACTTTCCGAATCACAGGATGTATGAATCTATTAACTTAGCCGTTTGCATCTCGAAGAAGGTGGTAACTTTCTGGAACGGTTTGACCCTTGGTCCTCTTATTCATAATGAGATTAAGGTCCCCTCAATACGAAGTAATACGCTTGATACAGCGAGTCAGCTTCTCGGAATTTAAGGCCTTCTGTAGAAAGTTTGACTTTATAGGAATAGGTAACATTGTACAACAGCATAAACGGCCTGCTTCGATATTCATACCGTGAGGTAAGGCGTCTATTGCCAATACTGTATTGGGAATCTACTCCCGGAGTACCTGGTTTGACCCTCGGAATCATAGGATAGGTGAAGCTAATAACTAAGGCGTTCGATTTGGAACTAAGCTTGTAACGTTCTCGAACGGTATTACACTCGATCTTATAATTCATATATGAAATTACGGTGTCCGTCACTAAGGTGTAAATTAATTTCATCCCCTGAACACGATGTAATACTCCCGATACAACGGATTAGGTTTTCGTTGGGTGAGGTCATCTTTGAGACGTTTGACTTTATAGCAATTGGTAACGTTCTGCAACGTTTGGACGTTCCGCATTAATATTGAAACTGTGAATTGAAGTACCTATCGCCAATACTGATCAGCGGATTGTCTCCCGTAATGACAGCTGTGACTCTCGGAATTTCAGGATAGGAGAACCTATTGCCTTATCTATGTGACTCTCAATGAAGGTAATAAGGATTTCGATCAGTGTAACACACCAACTTCTTATCCGTGCATTAAATTAAGGTGACTGACTCTAAAATGTATACCTGTTTATATCTGTAAACACGAAGTTACACTCTCGATACAGCGGGTTTGATTCTGAGTAGGTGAGTCCTTCAGTAAAAAGTTTGATCTATACCAGTAGATAGCGTTCAACAACGGTTCATCTCAGAACATTAATATTGATACGGTGAATTGGGGTATCTATTGCCAATACTGTACTGGGGAATTATTTCCGGAATACTTGGTTGCACTCCTGGAATGATGGATAGGTGAAGCTTTTGGCATAGACGTTCGGCCCCCAAAAATGGTCGTAACAATGTCGATCGGTTTGAAACTGGATCTTCTTATCCGTACATGAAGTTATGGTGCCCGCGGATAAAATGAATACTAATTTCTTTCTCTGAACACGAAGTTATACTCTCGATACAGCGAGTTAGATTCTCGGAAGGTAAGGTCTGCGGTTAAGGGTTTGTGTTTATACCAATTGGTAACGTTCTCAAACGCATCGACGCACTACTTTAATATTATAGCCGTGAGTAAAGGTGTTCGTTGCCAATGCAGACCGCGGACTTACTCACGGAGCATCTGGTTGGCCTCTCAGAATCACAGGATCAGAGATGCTATTAACTCAGCTGTTCCACTCTCAAGTAATGTGGTAACGTTCAGGAACGGTTTGTTCCTCGATCTTCTAAGGTCATATATGAAATTATGGTGCCCGAGATTAAAATGCACACTCATTTCTTCCTCTGTATATCATGCTATACTCTCGACACAGCGCGTCATGCTTTCGGGCGGGAAGGTATTCAATAGAACGTTTGATTTTACACAAATTGGAAGCGATCTCAAACGGTTTTACGCTCTTCTTTATCACTCAATCCGTGAACTAATGTTACTGCTGCCAATACTGCTCAGCGGATTTACTCCCGGAATACCTGGTATGACTCTCGGAATCACAGGATAGTTTAAGCTGTTGACTTAGCCGTTCGACCCTCAAACAAGGTGGTAACGTCCTCGAACGGTTTGGGGCTGGGTCTTCTAATCCAAACATGGAATTGAGGTGCCCGTCGTTATATGTAAAGTAATGTGCTACTCTGAGCACGAGTTTATACTCTCGATACGGCAGGTTTGGTTCACGGTAGGTAAGGCTTTCTGTAGAAATTTGACTCTACAACGTTAGGGAAAGTTCTACAATGGTTTGGCACCCTTGCTTAATATTCATACTGTGAATTAAGTGTCCGTGGCCAGTTGTGTACAGCGGATTGAATCCCGGAATACCTTGTCCAACCTTCGGAGTCACAAAATAAGTGTAGTTCTTGATCTAGAGGTTCGGCTTTCGAAGTAGGTGGTAACGATATGGAACGGTTTGACGCTCGCCCCTCTAATTCGTAAATAAAATTAAGGCGTTCATCCCTAAAATGTAAACTAATTTGTTTCCTTGGACCCAAAACTATGATTTCTATTCTGCGCGTACGTTCTGGGTAGGTAAGGCATTCGGTAAAAGGAGTGACTCTATACCAATTGATAATGACCTCCGACAGTTTGACTCTCTAGTTTGATGTACATTCTGTGAATTACGGTGTCAATTGCCTATGTAATTGAGCGGATTTACTCCCGTAATTAGTTGTTTGCATCTAGGAATCACAGGATATGAAAAGCTATTGCCTTAGCTGTGCGACTCCCAATGAAGGTGCAGAGGTTGTCGAACGGTGTAACTTTCAACCCTCTTATTCATACATGAAGTTGCGTACGACAGATCGGAGCGGCGTACAGCATGTTCTCAATATCATCATTAACCACGATTTTGAACCGTGTCCATCTTTTCATACTTTTTCTATTTATTTATACATTGTGTAATGTGCTGTCATGAATGTTCCGATCTTTTTCGAAATTTCAGTTTTTAGTTGAAGAAGTTGAATTTCAATGAAAAATTGTCCTTGGAACTAGTTGAGTGTACGTTTATAGCAATATCTTCTTAAATTGTTTGTTACTTTGTATGATTGCCTCTATATGTACTTGCATTGTCAGAGCGACACGGCTGGAGTGGACTTGGAGTTGCGTATGGTACATCGGAGCAACGCTAATTGATGGTCCACGTTAATTTCTTTAACTTTGAACTTGTACCATTTGCATTTCCTCCCAGGTTTCCATATATTTCTACACACTGTAATTTATTGCTGTGATTTCTTCGATTATTTTCACAATTTTTATTTACTAATATTAAAAATTCGATTTTTTATTAAGAGCGCCTTTGGAATTAGTTGAGTCTACGTTTTGGACCATATCTTGAAATGCTTGTTGTTACATTATATTATTTTGTCTATACGTACCTATGCTCCCAGAATGACACGACTGGAGCAGAATTGTAGTTCGCTACGATATATCGGATTGTCGCGATTCGGTACTTCACCGTATCCGTATCAGCACACTGGTGTGACACGACCGGAGTGGACCTGTAGTTGCATACGGTACATCGGAACGACACTTCTGCATGGTTTCCTTTAATATCCTTAATCTGGACGTTGCACCGTACGCAATTCTTTCCCAGATTTCTATTCCTTTCTACATCCTGTAATTTATTGTTTTGGTATTTGCGATTTTTCTCAAAATTTCCAATCTGTGATCTAAAAAATAGTATTCCTTAGTAAAATTGTCCATGGAATTAGTTGAGTGTATGATTATGACATTATTTTGTTAAACTTTTTGTTGCTTCATATGACTGTCTGTATGCGAACCCACGTATCCGGAGCGACACGGCTGGAGTGGTCTTGTAGTTGCGTACGTCAGATCGGAACCGCACTACTTGATTGTCTTCGGTAATACCTTCAGCCTTGATTTCATACCGTATGCATTTTTTCTAGTGTTCCATTTATTTATACTTACTGTTATTTAATCTTATTATATTTTCGATTTTCTTCGAAATATTCAATTCTTAGTTTAAAAAATTGTATTTCATTGTAAAAGTGTCCTTGGAATTACTTGAGTGTATGTTTATCACATTATTTTGTTAAACTTACTCTTATTTTACATTTCTTTATTTTACATTTTTGCCTGCAAGGGAACCTACGCTGTAGGCTGGGCGGTACTTGCGAGGCCTTGGAGTTGCGTACGACAGAACGGAGCGGCGCTACTGGATTGTCTTTGTTCATTTCCTTAACCACAATATTTTCCGTATGCATTCTTTTGTCACGGGGAAATACGTGGCAAGTATTCAATTGAAATATAAATGGGCGGGTCTTCAACCTTGGTGGAAGAGCCCCCTTTTCCAAAAGAAACTATGTTTCACGCTCTACTTTAATATTCAATCCGTCAATTAATGTGTCTAGGGCCAAATCTGATCCGCGGATTTACTCCAGGAATACCTGGTTTGACTCTCGTAGTGGCTTGATAGGTGAAGCTATTGACTTAGCCCATCGTGTCTTACAGAAGGTAGTATCGCCCTCGAACACTTTTGCCCTTGACCTTCTAGTTCATACATGTTATTTAGGTGCCGTCACTATTATTTATAGAAATATGTTTCTCTATCCATGATGTTACACCTTCGATTCGGCGGGTTTGCTTCACGGTCGGTAAGGCTATCTGTAAAACGCTTGACTTTGTTGTAACTGGTAATGATCTCAAGCGGGGTGACGCTCTATTTTAAAATGCAAACCATGGAGTAAGGAGTCTGTTGCCAATAATAATCAGCGGATTTACTCTCGGAATACCTGGTTGGATTCTCGGAATCACAGGTATTGGTGGAGCTATTGACTTATACCTTCGACTCACAAACGGGGTGGTAACGTTCTCGAATGGTTTGAACGACGATCTTCTAATTCACACATGAAGTTAAGGTGCCCGTCACTGAAATGATTACGAATTTCTTTCACTGATCACGGTGTTATACTCTAGATATGGCGGGCAAGCTTCTCCGTAGGTATTGCTATCGGTAAAATGTTTGAGTCTATACCAATAGGTACCGTTCTACAACGGTTTGACGTTTCGTTTTAATATTGAAAACATGAATAATGGAGCCGATAGCCATTACTGCGCAGCGGATTTACTCCGTGTATGGCTGGTGTGACTGCCGGATATATAGAACATGTGATGATATTAACATAGCTCTTCGAATATCATAGAAGGTGGTAACGGTCTCGAACGGCATGAGACTCGAACTTCTAATTCATACATCAAATTATTGTGCTCGTCACTAAAACGTACACTAGTTCGTACCTCTGATCTCGTTGTTATACTCCCGATACAGCAGGTTAGTTGTTCGGAGGGTAAGGCATTCTGTAAGAAGTTTGATCCTACACGAATAGGTAGTGTTCTGCAGGGGCTTGATGGTCTGCTTTAATATCCAAACCATGAATTACGGTATCAATTGCCAATACTTTTCAGCGGATTTGCTCCCAGAATTCCTGGTTTGACCCTCGTAATCACAACATAGGAGAAGCTACTGACCTAGCCGCTCGACACACAAAGAGGGTGGGAACGTTCTCGATCGGTTTGACCATCGATATTCTAATTCATAAATAATTATAAGTTGCCGTCACTAAAATGTCTACTAATTTGTTTCGCTGTGCACGATGTTATACCCCCGATACAGCGGATTATGTTCTCCAAAGGTATGGTATCAGGTAAATAGTTTGTCGTTATGCCAATTGATAACGTTCTCATACGGTTTTACGTTCTACTTCAATATTCATACAGTAAACCAAGGTGTCTATTGTCAATACCTTTCAGCGGATTTACTCCTGGAATACAAGGCATGACTCTCGGAATCACAAAATTATGTGGAGATACTGACTCAGCCGTTCGACTTTCAGGGATGGTGGTAACGATCTCGAACAGATAGAGAGTAGATCTTCTAATTCCCACACCAAGTTAACGTGCCCGCCACTGAAATGTATAGGAATTTGTATCTTTTATTACCAAGATATACTCTCGATACAGCGAGGTAGTTTCTCGGAGGGTATTTTCTCCTGTGAAACTTTTGACATTATACCAATAGGTTACGTTCTGCAAGGGTTTGACTCTGTACTTCAATATTCAAATCGTGAATTAAGGTGTCCATTACCAATAGTGTATAACTTATTTTATACCGTAATACCTGGTTTGGTTATTGGAATAACATGGCAGGCGAAGATATTGACTTTGCCGTTCGACCCTGGAAGTCGGAGGAAACGTTCGCGAGCGGTTTGACACGCGGTCTTCTTATTCATCTTGAAATTGAGGTTCGCGTCTTCTAATATGTCTACCAATTTGTTTCTGTGCACATTGAGCAGGACACTAGCTACAGCGATGTAGGTTCTCGGAAGGTATGGTATTCTGTAAAAGGATTGACATTATGCTGATTGGTTCTGTTCACTATCGGTTTGACTCTCCTCATTAGTATTCATACCGCGAATTAATGAGTCAGTTGCCAATTAACTGCAGCGGACTTACTGACGGGATACCTGATTTGACTCTCAGAATCACTGGAAAGGTGATGGTCGTGACGTAGCCGTTCAATTCAAAAAGAGTGTGGTAATATTCTCGAACGTTTTGACCCTGGATCATTTACTCCTTACATGAAGTTACGGCGCCCATCGCTGAAATGAATACTAATTTTTTTCTGCGATCACGAACTTATACTCTCAATGAAGGGGCAGAGGTTCGTGAATGGAAAGGCCAGCGGTAAAAACTTTGACTTTATACCAATTTGTAACGCTGTCGAACTGCTTGACGCTCTATTGTAATATACAAACCGTGGATTATGGTGTCTACTGTCAAACCATTCAGCGTACTTACTCCCAGAATACCTGGTTCGATTCTCCGATTCACCGGATAAGTGAAGCTACTGACTTTACCGTTCGTCTCTCAAAGCCGCTGGCAACGTTCACGAACGGTTTGACACTTGATCTCCTAATTCATGCATGAACATAAGGTACCATCACTATAATTTATACTAGTGTGTTTCTCTATCCACGAAGTTTTACTTTAGGTACGACGGGCTAGCTTCGCGGACGGTAAGGAATTCGGTAAAACGCTTGACTTTGTAGAAACTGGATACGATCTCAAACAGGGCGGCACTCTATTTTAAATTTGAACCATAGAGAAAGGTGTCTTTTGCCAATACTGATCAGCGGATTTACTTCCGGAATGCCTGGTTGGACTCTCGAAATCTCGGGGTAGGTGGAGCTATTCACTTAGCAGTACGACTCTTAAAAAGGTGCTAACGTTCTCGAATAGTTTGACTGTCGATTTGGCTATTCGGACGTGAAACAATGGTGTCCGTCCGCCGAAACGTCTACTCATACGTTTCCGTGAACACTCGGCTAGACACTCGCTATAGTGGGACCGGTTCTTGGAACGCTAGGTGTTGGGTAACAGGAATTTCTTTATTTTAATTGATATTGTTCATCGGCGGATTGACTCGGCACCTAAACGTTTATATCGTGAATTAAGGTGTCTATTGCCAATACTCTTTTCAGCGGATGAACTCTCGAAATACCTGGTTCGACTTCCGCAAAGCACAAGATAGCTGAAGCTACTGACTTGGCCGTTCCTCTCTCACAGAATGTGGTAACGTTCTCGATCGGTTTGACCCACGATCTTCTAATTCATACATGCAATTAAGGTGCCCGTTACTAAAATATATACTAATTTGTTTCTTTGAGCACGTACTTATACTCTAGATACAGCGGCCTAGGCTTTCGGCGAGTAGGGTCTTCAGTGTTACGTTTGACTTTATACCAATTGGAAACGAGCTGAAACAGTATGTCGCTCTACTTTAATATTCAAACCGTGAATTAAGATGGGTATTGCCAATACAGTTCAGCGGATTTTACCCAGGGATACCTGGTTTAAATTTGGGAGTCGCAAGATGGGTTATGTTATTGTCTTGTGCGACTAGCAAAAAATGTAGCACGTCACTCGAATATTTAGCCACTAGATTTTGCAATTCATACATGAAAATGAGGTGTCCGTCTGGTATAATGTCTACTAATTTAATTCCGTCCCCATTGTGCGAAACACTTCCTACAGCGGGTTATGCTCCTCGGAAGTTAAGGTCTTCGGTAAAATGTTAGACTCTATACCAATAGGTAACGGTGCACATCTGTGTTACACTGTACTTTAGTATTCACACCGGGAAGTCGGGTTCTTAATGCCGATACTGTACAGCTGATATCATCCTGCAATTCCAGGATTGATCCTCGGAGCCACAGGATAGGTGAAGCTATGGACTTAGCTCTGTGGCTCTCAGTTAAGATGGTAACGTTCTGGAAGAGTTTGCCTCAGGACCTTCTAATTCATTCTTGAATTTGAGGTGCCCGTCACTAAAATGTACACTAATTTGTTTCTCTGGACTCGAAGTTATTCTCTCGGTACCGTGTTTTTGGGTCTCAGAAGGTGAGGCCTTCGATAAAATGTATGACACTATAGAAACAAGTAACATTCTACATTGACTAGACTATGTGCGTTAATATTTATATCCTGAACTAGGGTTTCTATTGCCAATACTGTACTGCGGATTTATTCCCGGAATACCTGGGTGTACTCTAGGTATCACAGGATAGGTGAAGCTATTGGCTTAGCCGCCCAACTCATAAGGCTGGTAGTAACGTTCGGGAACGATTTGACCCACGGTCCAGTAATTCGTACATGAATCTAATGTGCACGACACTAAGATGAATAATACTTTGTCTCTCTGAAGGCGAAGTTATACACTCGATGCATCGGGTCAGCTTCTCGGAAGCAAATGCCTTCGGTGGAATGTTTGACTCTATACCAATAGGGAATGTTGCCGATACTGTACAGCGCCTTTACTCCCAGAGAACCTAGTTTGACTCTCGGAATCACTGGATATGTCCAGTATTTGACTTAGGCGTTCGAAACTCAAAGAATGTGATAACGTACCCGTACGGATTGACCCTCCATCTTCTAATTTATACATGAAGTTAAGGTGCTCGTCACTGACATGGTGAACAACTTCCTTCTTCGAACAAAAATTTGTACTGCCGATACAGCGGGTTAGCTTTTTGGACGGTAAGGTCTTCACTAAAACTTTTGACATAATACCAATTGGTAACATTCTTGAATGCTTAGACTGTGTACCGTAATATTCAAACCGTGAATTAAGTTGTCCACTGCCTATAGTGTACAGCGAATTGACTATCAGAATACCTGGTTTCACTATCGGAAATGCAGGACAGGTGAAGCTATTGACTTAGCCGTAAGTCTCACACAGAAGATGGTAACGTTCTCGAAGGGTTTGACCCTCAATCTTCTTATTCATAATGAAATTAATGCCCCCCTCACTAAAATGTTCTGCTAGTTTGATACTAGGATCACAAAGTTATACTCTCGATGATACGGGTGAAGTTCGCGGATGGTATGGCCTTCGGTAAAGCGTTAGACTATATAGCAATTAGTAACGTTCTTACACAGTCTGACGCTACATTTTAATTAAGGTATCTATTGCCAGTACGGTCCAGTGGATTTACTCCCGGAAAACCTGGTTTGACTCTCCGAACCGCTCGATAGGTGAAGCTATTGACTTACCAGTTCGTAGCTTACAGAAGCTGGCAACTATCTCGAGCGGTTTAGCCCTCAATCTTCTAATTCATACATGAAGTTAAGGTGCCCAATATTCAAATTAATACTGTTTTCTTTCCCTGATCTCGTCGTTATTCTCTCGATGCAGCGGGTCAGTTTCTCGGAGGTAAGGCATCGGTAAAGCTTTTGACATTAACCCAATAGGTATCGTTCTACAAAGCTTAAACTATGTACATTAATATCCAGAACGTGGACAATGGTATACACTGCCTATAGTGTACAGCGGATTGACTCCGGGAATACCTGGTTTGACTATCGGAATGACAGGATAGGTCAAGCTACTAACTTATCCGTTCGACTATCAAAGAAGATGAGATCGTCCTCGAACGGTTTGACTCTCGATAATTCTGTTCATGCATGAAAATAAGGTGCGCGAGACTAAATTGCATATTATCTTGCTTCTCTGAACACTGAGTTATACATTCTATACAGTGAATTTGCTTTTCGAAAGATAAGGCCTTCGGTAAAAGTTTGAATGTATACTAATAGAAATCGTTCTACAACGGTTTTACTCTGTACTTTAATATTCACTCCGAGAATTAGGGTATCTAGTGCTAATAATCTTCAGTAGATTTACCCAAGGATTACCTGGTTTGACTATCGGAGGCACTGGATAGGTGGAGCTATTGACTTATCCGTTGAACTCTCAAAAAAGGTGGTAAATCTCTTGAACTGTATGACCCTTGGTCTTCTTATTCACAATGAAATTAAGGTTCCCGTTATTAAAATGTTTACTAATTTGATCATCTGATCACGGAGTTATACTTTCGATACGGCGAGTTAGCTTCCAAGAAGGTAGAGCTATCGGTAAAGTGTTTGATTCTATACGAATTGGTCACGTTCAATAACGGTTTGACGGTCTGCTATTGTATTCAAACCGTGTATTACGGTGCCTATTGTCAATACTCTGCAGCAGATTTACTCCAGGCTCACCTGCTATGATTTTGGGAAGCACAGGATATGTGAAGCTATTGACATAGCCGATCGTCTCTTAATGAAGACGGTAACATTTGCGAACTGCTTGACCCCCGATCTTCATAATCATAATGATACTAAGGTCTCCGTCACTGAAATGTTTACTAATTTCATTCTCTGGAAACGCATTTATAATCTCGTTGCAGCGGGTCAGACTCTCGGAAGGTAAGGCCTCCGGTAAGACGTTTGACTTTATACAAATCGGTAACATTCTTCAACGATTAGAAGATCTGCTTTAACATTGATACCGCGAATTAATGTGTCTATTGCCAATACTGGTCAGTGGATTTTCTCCCGGTATATCAGGTTTGACTCTCGGAAGCATAGGATAGGGGAAGGTATTGAATTAGCCGTTAAACTCTCAGACAGGGCGGTCAAGATCTCGAACGGTTTGACCATAGGCCTTATAGTTCATACATCAAATTAATGTGCCCTTCACTATAATGTATACTAAATCGCTTCGCAGATCACGAAATTTTACTCTCGATACAGCGGGATACGCTCTCGGATGGTAATGTATTCTGTAAAAAGAACGACTTTATAACAATTGGTAATGATCTCCGACGATTTGACTCCCTACTGCAATGCTCATGCCAAGAATTTGGGTGTCGATTTACTCACAGGAATACCTGGTTTGATTCTCGGAATCATAGGATGGGTGAAGCCATTTACACAGCCGTTCGACCATTAAAGAAGGGGCAGACGTTCTCCAACGATTTGACACTCGATCTTCAGTTTTATACAAGAAATTAAGGTGACCGTCACTAAAATGCATACAAATTTGTTTCTCTGAGCACGATTTTATACTCTCGCTACAGCGGATGTTGTTTCTTGTATGGGAAGATCTTCTGTGTGAGCTTCGACTACATACCAAGTGCTAACGTTCTCGTAGGGTCTCACACTCGACATCAATATTCGTACCGCGAATCATGATGTCCATTATTAATACTGCACAATGGATTGATTTCCGAAATGGGTGGCATAACCAACGGATAACATGATATGTGAAGCCATTGACTTAGCAGCTCGGTTCTTAAAGAAGATGGTATGGTTCTCGAAAGCATTGAATCCGGATTTTCCTATTCATACATGCAACTGTGTTGACCGTCTTCTAAAATATCTAGTAATCCGTTTTCTTCAACACTAAAATAGACAACCGCTAGTTCGGTGCTGGTTCTAGGTAGATAAGTTATTCGATAAAACGTTTGTCTTTGTACCAGATGGAATCGTTCTCGAAAAGGTTGATGCTCTACTTTAATATTCAAACCTTGAATCAAGTTGTCAATTGTCAATACTTTTCAGCGGACTTACTATCGGATTACGTGGTTTGCCTCTCGAAATCACAGACTAGGTGAAGCTTTTGAAATAGTAGTACGACTCTAGAAGAAGGAGGTAACGTTCTCGCACAGTTTGACCTTCGACATTCTAATTCATGCTTGAATCTAAGGTTCTGTCACTAAATTGTATACTAAAGTGATTCTCTAAACACGTAGCTGTACTCTCGATACAGCGGCTTACTTTCTCGGAATGCACGGCCTTCGGTGAAAAGGTAGTCTCTGTACCAAAAGGTAACGTTCTCAAACGGTTTGATGTTCCACTTTACTATTCCAACCGTGAATTAAGGTGTCTATTGGCAATGCGCTTCCAGGAAGTTACCAACTTCTTTGAGAGCCGAACGCGTAAGTTAATAGCTTCATCTATCTGTGATTCCGGGAGTCAATCCAGCTATACAGGGAGTAAATCTGCTAAGCAGTTTTGGCAATAGACACCTTAATTCCCGGCTTGAATATTAAAATAGATCGCCTAACCGTTCGAGAGCGTTACCAATTGCTATAAAGTCAAACGTATTATCGTTGGACTTACATACCGCGAACCTCACAGGCTGCATCAAGAGTATAAGTACGTGTTCACAGAAAGTAATTGGTATTCGTTTCAGTGACAGGCCCCTTATGTTCACGTATGAATCAGTCGATCAATGGCCTGAACATTCAAGAACGTTACCATCTTCTTTGAGAGTCGAACGGATAAGTTAAAAGCTTCATCTATGTGTGATTCCGGGAGTCAATCCAGCTATACAGGGAGTAAATCTGCTAAGCAGTTTTGGCAATAGACACCTTAATTCACGGTTCGAATATTAAAATACAGCGTTACACATTTTGAGATTGTTCCCAGTTGCTATAAAGGCAAACGTTTTATCGAATGCCTTGCCTTCCGAGAAGCTAACCCTCCGGATCGAGAGTATAACGTCGTGCTTATAGAAACACATTTGACACAACGGCTGTGTCAATAGCTTCACCTCTCCTGCGATTCCGAAATTCAGGTGTGGCACTTCGGGAGTAAATCCGCAGGAGAGTATTGGCAATAGACACCTAAATTCACGGTTCGAATATTAAAATAGAGCGCCACCCCGTATGAGAACATTACCAACTTGTATCGATGTCAAACACTTACCGAAAGCCTTACCTGCATTGATTCTAACCCGGTGTATCGAAAGTATAACATTGTGTTCAGTGGAACAAATTACGATAAATTTTAGTGACCGGCACCTTAATTTTATGAATGAATTCGAAGATTGAGAGTTAAACCGCTCGCGAGATTTACCACTTCCCTTGAGAATCAAACGGCTACGATAATAGCTTCACCAATCGTATGAGTCGGAACGTCAAATGAGGATTTCAGGAGATAACCCGCTGAACAGTATTGGCATTGGACACCCTATATCACGGCTTGAATATTAAAGCAGAGCGCCAAGCCATTTGAGGACGATACCAATTTTTATCGCGTCAAACTTTTGCCGAAAGCCTTACCTGCGATGATTCTAACCCGCTGTGTCAAGAGTATAATATCGTGTTCAGAGATAGAAATTAGTCTTCATTTCTGTGACGGGCACCATAATATCATGTACGAATATGAAGATCGAGGGTCATACGGTTTGGGACAGTTATCACCATTTTGGAGTGTCGTACAGTTTAGTCAATATCTTCACCTAACCTGGGATGCCCAGACTCCAACCAGGCATTCTACGAGTACATCCGCCGTACACCATTGGCAATAGACACCTATGTTCTCGGCATGAACATTAAAATGGGGTGTCAATTTGGCGGAGAACATTACCAATTGTTTCAAAGTCATTCTCTTTACAGAATACGTTACCGTCCGTGAGCTTATCCCGCAGTATTGAGAGTATAACTACGTGATACGGGAAACAAATTAGTATGCATTTGAGTGACATGCAGCTTAATTGCATGATTGAATTAGAAGATAGAGGGTCAAACCTTTCAAACAGGATACCATCTTGTTTGTGTCTCGAACCGCTATGTCAATAGCTTCACCTGTCCTGCGTTTCCGAGAGCCAAATCAGGTTTTCTGGGAGAAAATTCGTCCAAATATATTGGGAATAGGCAGCTTAATTCACAGTTTGCATATTGAATGTTGTAGAACGTCACCTATTGGTATAGAGTCAAACATTTTACCGAAGGCAGTAAGCAGTTTTCCGAGATGCTAACCCGCTGAATCGAGATTATAGTTTCGTGCTCATAGAAGCAAGTTATATAAATTTTAGTGACAGGCATCATAATTTCATGTAGCATTTAGAAGATCGAGTGTCAGTCCGTTACAGGACGATACCAACTTCTTTGCTAGTCGATCGGATAAGTCCATAGCTTTACCTATCCTGTGGTTACGAGAGACAAATCTGAGACACGGGCATAAATACGCTGAAGAGTATTGGTAATAGACACCTCAATTCCCGGTTTTAATATAAATGCAGACCGTAAAACCGTTGTAGAACGCGTCCAATTGCTATAAAGTCAAACGTTTAACCGAAGGCCTTACCTTCCGCGAACCTCAGCCGCTCCATCGAGAGTATAATTTCGTCTTCAGAAAATGAAATTACATTACATTTAAGTGATGGGCACCTTAATTTCAGGAACGAATTCGAGGATTGTGGTTCAAACCGTTCGAGAACGTTACACCCTACTTTGGAAATCGAACGGGTAAATCTGTTGCTTCACTAAACCTGTCATTCCTAGCGCCAAACAAGGTATTACTGGAGTAAATCAGCCGTACATCATTGACATTGGACACCCCATTTCAGGCTATAGATATTAAGGTATACAGTCAAGCCAATGTAAATCGTAACGTATTGGTATATGGTTAAACTTTTTACCGAAGGCCTTATCGTTCATGAATCTAACCCCATATATCGAGAGCATACCTTCGTGTTCACAGAAGGAAAGTAGTATGCATTTTAGTTACTGGCACCTTAATTTCATGTATGCATTAGAATATTGGGTGTCAAACCGTTCGAGATCGTTACCACCTTCTAAGGACCTAGGTGTAATCTTTGACTCTTTACCAATAGGCAACCTTCTACAGCGGTTTGACTCTGTACTTTGCCAGCAATATTGCCAATACTGTTCAGCGGATTTACTCATGGAATAACTGGTTTTATTCTCGAATTCGCAGGATGGGTGAAACTATTGACTTAGCCGTTTGAATCTCAAAGAGTGTGGTCACGTTCTCGAAGTGTTTGACCATCGATCTTCTTATTCATACATGAAGATAAAGTGCGCGTGATTGAAATGAATACTAACTTGTTTCTCTGAAGACGAAGTTATATTCTCTATGACGCGGATGATATTCGCGGATGGTGGCGCCTTCGCTAAATCTTTTGACTTTATGACAATTGGTAACGTTATCAAACGGTGTATTGTCTATTTTAATATTCAAACCCTGATCTCAGGTGTCTATTGCTAATACTCTTTGGTTGATTTACGCCCGGAACACTTAGCTTGACTCTCTGAATCTCGGGACAGGTAAAGCTATTCACTTAGCCGTTCGTCCGTCACTGAAGGTGGCAACGTTCTCGGACGATTTGACCCTCCATTTTCCTATTGATACTTACAATTAACGTGCCCGTCTGCTAAAGTGTCAACTAATTTGTTTCCTTAAACCCAATGGGACACTTGCTGCAGCGGGATAGGTTCTCGGAGGGTAAGGTATTCGGTAAAAGGATCGACGATGTACCCGTAAGTAACGTTCCGTTATGGTTCGAATCTCTATATTACAATTTATACCGTAAATTAAGGTGTCTGCTGCCAATACTGCACTGCGGATAGACTCTGTGATTTCCTGGTATGACTCTCGGTATCATAGGATAGTTGAAGTTATTGGTTTAGCCGATCGAGTCTCACAGAAGGTGGTAATGTTCTCGGTGGGTTTGACCGTCGATCCTCTAATTCATGCAAGAATTTAAGCAGCCCTCACAAAATTGTATACTATTGTGTTTCCCTAAATACGTAGCTATACTCTCTATTACGGCGGGGTAGCTTTTCGAACGGTACGGCATTCACTAAAGCGTTTGACATTATAGCAATAAGTTACGTTCTCATACTGTGTGCCGCTCTATTTTAGTATTCATACAGTCAACTAAGGTGTCTATTGCCAACACTACTGAACGGATTTACTACAGGAATATCTAGCTCGACACTCGGAAGCACAGGATATATGAAGCTACTGATTTAACCGTTCGTCTCTCACAGAATGTGGCAACGTTCTCGAGCGGCTTGGCACTCCAACTTCTTTTTCGTAATGGAACTAAGGTGGCCGTCACAAAAATGTTTACTAATTTCTTCCATTGAATACGAAGTTATACTCTCGATACGGCGGGTTAGCGTTTCCGAAAGTTGGGCTATCGATAAAATGTTTGACTCTGTACCAATAGGTAACGTTATACCAAGGTTCGGCTGTCTGCTTTTATATTCAAATCATGAATTAAGGTGTCTATTGCCAATACTGTTCATCGGATTTACTCCAGCAACACGTGGTTTGACGCTCGAAATCACAGGATGTGTGGAGCCATGGACTTATCCGTTCGACTCTCAAAGAGGGTGCTATCGTTCTCGAACGGTTTGACCATTGATCACCAAATTCATACCTGAAGTTAAGATGCCCGTCTCTGAAATGAATACTAATTTCCTTCTGCGAACACAAAGTTATATTCTCGATGATGCGGGCGAAATCCTCGGAAGGTTGCGCCATCGGTATAGCGTTTGACTTTATAGCAATTGGTAACGTTCTCAATCGGAGTGACGCCCTATTATAATATTCAAACCGTGAACTAAGGTGTATATTCCGAACACTGTTCAGAGGACTAACTCGCGGAATACCTGGCTTGACTCTCGGAATCTCCGGATATGTGAAGCTATAAACTTAGGTGTTCGTATCTGACAGATGGTGGTAACGATTCCGAACAGTTTGACATTCGATCTTATTATTAATACGTGAAATTGAAGTGCCCGTCACTGAAATGGTGACTAACTTCTTTCTCAGATCACGAAGTTATACTCTAGATACGGTTGGATAGTTTTTCGCGGGATAAGGCCTTCGGTAAAACGTTTGACTTTATAGCAATTGGTAACGATATACACCGGTTTGACGCTCTACTTTTTTATTCAAACCCTGAATAAAGGTGATTATTGGCAATACTGTTCAGCGGATTTACTCCAGGTATACCTGGTTTGACTCTCCGAATCACTAGATAGGTGAAACTAATGTTTTAGCCGTTCGACACTCAGAGATCGTGGTAATGATCTCGAACGATTTGACCCCCGACCTTATAACGCATACATGAATTTAAGGTGCCGTCACTAAAATGTATACCAATGTGTTTCTATAAACACGAAGCTATACTCTCGATTGCGCGGGTTAGCTTCTCGGACGGCAAGACTTTCGATAAATCGTTTGCCTTTATAGCAACTCGGAACTATCTCAAACTGTGTAACGCTCTACTTTAATATTCGAACCGTGGAGTAAGGTGTTTTTGCCGGCACTGTTCAGCGGATTTTCTCCCGGAGTTCCAGGTTTGAATAGCGATGTCACAGGAGAGTGGAAGCTATTGACTTAGCCTTTCGTCTCTCACAACAGGTGGCAACGTTCTCATGCAGTTTGCCACTCGATCTTCTAAGTCATACATGAAACTGAGGTGCGAGAGGCTAGAATGTACACTAATTTGTTTCTCTCAGCGCGAAGTTATACTTTCGGTGCATCGGGTTATTTTCTATGTGGGTTAGACCTTCGGTGAAATGTTAGACCCTATACCAATTGGTATAGTTCTAAAACTGGTGGACTCTGTATATTAATATCAATCCGGAAAAAAATGTATCTGTTGTCAATACTATTCAGCGGATTCAATCCCGGTATACCTGGTTTGACCCCCGGAATATCAGGATAAGTGAAGCTATTCACCTAGCCGCTCGACTGTCAGTGAGGGTGGTATCGTTCTCGATCGTTTTTACCATCGGTCTTCTAAACCATACATGAAATTATGACGTCCATCGCTAAAATGTATACTAATGTGTTTCTCTGGACACGAAGTTATACTCTCGATGCAGCGGGTAAGTTTCGCGGAAGGTGAGGCCATCCGTAAAACGTTTGACTTTACGCAAATTGGTAATGTTATCAAACGGTTCGACGCTATACCTTAATATTCAAATCGTGATCTAAGGATTTGATTGCCAATACTGTTCATTCGATTTGCGCTCGGAATGCCTGGTTTGACACACGGAAAAACAGGATATTTGAAGCTAATATCTTAGTCATTCGGATCTCAAAGATGGTGGTAACGTTCTCGGTAGCTTTGACACTTGGTGTCTATATGTATTCTCGAAAATGTGATGTCCGTTTGCTAAAATGTCTATTAAAATGTTTCCGCGAACATTAAGCAGGCCACTTGCTACAGCATGTTGTGTTCTTGGAACGTAAAGTATTCGGTAAAAGGAACGACCTTTCAGGAATTGGTAATGTTCTCCGACGGTTGCACTCTTTACTTTAATGTTCATATAGCGAGATAAGGTGTCTATTGCCAATACTGTTCATTGAATTGTCTCCCGGAAACCTGGTTTTACACTCTGAATCACATGATAGGAGCAGCTGTTGACTTAGCCGTTCGACTCTCACGGAAGGTTGTAACGCTGTCGAATGGTTGGACCCCCGATCTTCTAATACACATATCGAAACAAGGTGTGTCTCTGCTATAATGGCTACTAATTTTGTTTTCGTGAACAGTAAGCAAGACACACGCAACAGCGGGGTAGGTTCTAGGTAGATTACGCATTCGGTAAAAAGAACGGCCCTATATAAATAGGCAATTTTCTCCGACGGATTGACCTTCTACTTTAATATTCATGCCGTGAATTAAGGTGTGTATTGGCAATACTGAACAGCGGATTGACTGGTAGAATACCAGATTTGACTATCGGAATCACAGGATAGGTGCAGCGACTGTCTTAGCCGATCGATTTTAAGGAATGTGATAACGATTTCGAAAGGTCTGACACTCGATCGTGTTATTCATACATGGAGTCAAACCGCCGGTCAACATTATCAATTAAAATAATGTAATCCTTTTTAACCAATACATTGCCTTCCGTGAACCTATCCCGCTGCAGCGAGTGTCTATCTTAGTTATCACGGAACCAAATCAGTAGACATTTCAGCAGACAGAAACCGCAGTGTCACGTATGAATAGCAAAATTGGGAGTCAAACTGTTCGAGAACGATAGCACCTTCCTTGAGTGCCGAGCGGCTAAGTCAATAGCTTCAACTATACTGTAATTCCAAGAACGCAACCAGGTATGCCAGGAGTAAATACGCTTAATAGTATTGCCTTAGACACCTTATTTCACGGTTTTTATATTAATGTAGGGCGTCACTCCATTTGAGATCGTTACGAATTGGTATAGTGTAAAACCATTTACCGAAAACCTAACATTCCAAGAAACAAACCCACTGTACCGAGAATATATCATCGTGTTCAGTGAAATCCATTAGAATACACTTTAATTTCATGAATGAAATGGAATATCGTGGGTCAAACCGCTCGGGTACGTGACTACAGTCTTTGCTCTTCGTACGGCTATGTCACTAGCCCCAACTATCCTGTGATTCCCGGTGCCAAACCAGGTATTCCGGGATTAAATCCGCTGTAGAGTATCGGCATTAAAAACACTACTTTCCCCTATACATATAAGAGTTCAGAGTCACACAGTTGTTCAACGTTATTTATTGATATAGTGTCCAACGTTTCACCGACGGCCGTACCTTCCGAGAAGATAACCCGCTGTATCGAGAGTGTTACTTCGTGGTCAGAGAAGCAAAATAGTATAGATTTTAGGGACGGCAACTCAATTCCATCTATGAATCAGAAGATCGCGTGGATAACTCTTCCAGAATGCTACCAACTCCTTTAAGCGTCGCACAGTTAAGTAAATTGCTTCATCTATCCTCTAATTCCGAGTGTCAAACCAGGTACTCAGGAAGAATATCGCCTAAAATGTATTGGCAATAGGGACAGTAAGTCCGGGTATGAATATCGAATTACTGAGACAAACCGTTGAAGAACATTACGTATTGATATAGAGTCAAACTTTTTACCGACGGCCGAACCTTCCGAGAAATAAACCCACTGCATCGATAGTATAACTTTGTGCCCAGAGAAGCAAATTAGTAAACATTTTAGTAACATTTTAGTTTCATTTGTGTGTTACAAAGTCGAGGGCCAAGCCAATCGAGAACGTTACCACAGTTTTTGGGGGTCGCACAGCTAAGCCAGCAGCATCACCTATCCCGTGATTCCGAGAGTCAAACCACGTATTCCGTGAGTCAATCTGCAGTGCAGTATTGACATCATACACCCTATTTAACGGCATACATATTAGTGTTTCGAGTAAAACCGCCCTAGAACGCTACGAGTTGGTTTAGAATCATACATCTGCCGAAATCCTTACCTTCCGACAAGATGACACGCCGTATATAGAGCAAAGAACGTGTTTCAAATGTACGAACTGGAATACAATTTAGTGATGCGCTCCTCAATTTCATGCGTGCCATAAAAGTTCGATGGTCAAGCTGATCGGTAACGTTTCCACCTTCGGTGAGAGACGAACAGCTAAGTCAGTAGCTTCATATATCCTGTGATTCCGAAAGCTAAACCAGAAATTCCGCGCTTAAGTGCGCTGTACAGTATTGGCAATAGACACGTCAATTCACGGTTTGAATATTAAAGCAGGCCGTCAAACCGCTGTAGAACGATACCTATACATGTATGGTTACACTTCTTGAAGAATGCCTTACCCTCCTAAAAACTGAACTGCTGTATCGAAAGTATAATACTGTGTTCAGAGGTAAGACGTAGTATACATTTTAGTGACGAGCACCTTAACTTCAAGTACGAATTAGAAGATCGAGGGTCAGACTGTTCGAGAACGTTACCACCCACTTTGAGGTTCGAACAGCTAGGTCAACACCTTCACCAAATGCTACGAAGTCAAACCTCTTACCGAAGATCTTATACCCCGAAAAACTAACCGCCTGTATCGAGAGTATAACTTCGTGTTCAGTGAAAAAAGTATTATTGATTTAAGTGACGGGCACCTTAACTTCATGAATGAATTAGAATATCGAATGTCATGTAGTTCGAGAGATACCACCATCTTTGCGATTCTAACGGATAAGTCAATAGTTACGCCCATCCTGTGATTCCCAGAGTCAAACCACGTATTCCTGGAGTAAATCCGCTGTACAGTATTGGCAATAGACAGCACAAATCACGGTTTGTGAGCGTCTAACGGTTTGAGAGCGTTCCCAATTGGTATAAAATCAAACGTTTTCCCGAAAGTGTTAATTTCAGCGGACCGCACCCGCTACATCGAGAATATAACATCAAGACCACAGAATGGAATTAGGACTCATTGCAGAGACGGGCAGCTTAGCTTCACGTATGAATTAGAAGATCGATGGTCAAACCGTTCGAGAACGTTGTCACCTTCTGTCACAGATGAACGGTTAAGTCTGTAGCCTCACCTATCCTACGATTGCGAGAGGCAAACAAGGTAATCCAGGAGTAAATTCGCAGAAAAGTATTTTCAATAGACACCTTGACTCACGGTATGAATGCTAAAGCAGATCGTCAAACCGTTGAAGAACGATACATACTCGCATAGCGTCAAACCTGTTATCGAAAGCTTACCCTTCCGAGACGCTATCCCGCCGTATCGAGAGTAAAACCTCGTGTCGAGAGGAACACTCATGTATACATTTCAGTGATGGGCACCACAGTTCCATGTATGAATAACCAAATCAGGAGTCACGCCGTTCGAGAAAGTTACCACCATCTTTGAGTGTCGATCGCCTAAGTCAAATGCATAATAAACTCTGTGAATCAGAAAGTCTAACGCGATATTCCGGGAGTAAATGCGCTATACAGTATTGGCGTTATACAACCTACATTCAGGTATAAATAATCAATTGCAGAATCAGGCCGTTATGGAACATTATGAATTGGCATAGAGTCAAGCTTTTTACCGAAGTCTTTTCCTTCGTGGACCTATCCCGCTGTAGCAATTGTCTTGCGCATTGTTCACCGGAACAGAACAGTACACATTTTGGTAGACGGACAGCATATTTTCGTGTATGAATAGGGCGATCGAGGGACAAACCCTGCGAGGACGTTACCATCATCTTCGAGAGTAAAAATGCTAAGTCAATAGCTTAAAATCTCCATTGATTCGGAGAGTCAAACCAGGTATAGACGGAGTATATTCGCTCAACAGTACTGCCAGTGTATACCTTAATTCACGGTTTGGATAGTAAAGTGGAGCGTGAAACCATATGAGAGCCTTGCCAATTGATATAAAGTCAAACACTTTACCGAGGCCATACCTTCCGCGAGCCTCACCGGCTGCATAGAGAGTAAAAGTTAGTGTTCACAGAAAAAAAATAGTATTCAATTCAGTGAGGGGCGCCTTAACTTCATATATGAATGAGAGAATCGTGGGTCAAAACGCTCCTGATCGTTGCCACCTTCTGTGATAGACGACCGGCTTAGTCAATAGGTTCAACTATTTAGTGATCAAGGGAATCAAACCAGGTACACCTGCAGTAAATCCGCTCAACTGTATTGCCAATAGTCACCTTAATTCACGGTCTACATATTAAAATAGCGCGTCAAACCGTTTGAGAGCGTTACCAATTGGTATAAAGTCAAACGTTTTATCAAAGGTGCAAACTTCCCCGAACCACACCCGCAGTATCGAGAATATAACTTTTTTTCAGATATACAAATTAATACATACTTTAGTGGCGGCCACCTTAAGTTCATGTATGAACTAGATAATTGAATGTCAAAGCGTTCTAGGGCGTTACCACCTCCTTTGAGAGTCGAACGGCTAAGCTAACGACTTGAACTGTCAAGTGATTCTGAGAGTCATACCAGGTATTCCGGGAGACCGTCCTTTATACATAACTGGCAATGGACACTTTAGTTCACGGTTAGAATATTAACGTACAAAGCCAAACATTTGTAGAACGTTACATATTGGGATAATGTCAAAAGATTTACAGAAAACCTTACCCTCCGAGAACTTAACCCGGTGTATGTAGACTATTACTTCCTACTACGAGATACAAATTGGTATACATTGCAGAGAAGGGCACCTTAATGCCATGTATGAATGAGAAGATCGAGGGTGAGAACGTTCGAGAACTTTACCACCATCTTCGTGGAATCACGAATATAACACAATAGCTTCACCTATCCTGCGATTCCGAGAGTCAAACCAGATATTCCGGGAGAAAGTCCGCTGAAGATTTCTGGCAATAGACAATTTAGTTCGCGGTTTGAATATTACAGTCGAGCGTAAGACGGTTTGAGAGGATACCAATTATACAAATTATATAAGGTCAAACGATGTACCGAAGGCCTTAGCTTCCGCGAACCCTACCTGCCGCATTCAGAGAATAAGTCCATGTTCTGAGTAGAAAATTAGTATCCATTTCAGTCACGGATACGTTAACTTCATGTACGAATTAGATTATCGGTGGTCAAACCTCTCGAGAACGTTGGCGCCTTCTGTGAGAGACGCACGGCTAAGTCAATAGCTTCCCCTATCCTGTATTTCGGAGATTCAAACCAGGAATTCCGGGAGTCTATCCGCTGGACAATATTGGAAATTGACTACTTAATTGACGGCCCGAATATTAATTTTGAGCGTAAAACCATTGCAGAATATTACCTATTCGTATGGAATCAAACTTTTTACCGATGGCCTTAACTCCCGAGTAGTTCAACCCGCTGTAGGAAGTATCTTGCTTAGAGTTCATGGTAACATATAAGTTGACATATCTTAGGAGCGCACGTTAATTTCACGTATGAACAGAATTATCGAGAATCAAACCTTTCGAGAACGATACCATCCTCTTTTAGAATCGATCGGATAATTCAACAGCTTCACCTATCCTGCTATTCCAACAGGCACACCAGGTATGCCGGGTGTCAGTCAGCTGCGCACGATTGGTAATGGACACATTAATTCGCGGATTGGAAATTAAAATGGAGCGTCACACCGTGTGAGAACGTTACTTATTACTATGAAGTCAAACCTTTTACCAAAGACCTTACCCTCCCAGAAGCAAAACCCACTGTATCGAGAGTATAATTTCATGTTGATGGAAACAAATTAGTACAATCTTTACCGACGGCCACCTCAATTTAATGTATGAATTGGAATGATGAGCGTCAAACCCTTTGTGAAAGTTTCCAATTGTGATAAAGTCAAACATTTTATCGAAGGCCGTACCTTCCGCGAACGTCACACGCTTCACAGAGGGTACAACTTCGTGTTCAGAGAATGAAATTTGTAAACATTTCAGTGACGGGGACCTTAGTATCATTATGAATAAGATGATCCGGGAGTCAAGCAGTTCGCGACTGTTACCATCTTCATTAATAGACGATCGGCTAAGTCAATAGATTCACCAATACCATAATTCGGAGAGGCAAACCAGCTATCCCTGGAGTAAATCAGCTGATCATAATTGCCAATAGACACCTTATTTCACGTTTTGATTAGTAAATTACAGCGTTAAACCGCTTGAAACCATTGCCAATTTGTATAAAGACAGACACTTTTCGGATGGCGATACCTTAGGACAAGCAATCTCGCCGTATCGAGAGTGTAGCTAAGTGTGTAGGGAAACACATCAGTACACAATTTAGTGACGTCACCTTAATTTCCAGTATGAATTAAAAGATCGATGTTCAAACCGTTCGAGAACGTTGCCACCCTCTGTGAGAGACGTGCGGCTAAGTCAAATGCTGCACATATCCTGTGATTCCGAGAGTCAAACTACGTTCTCTGGGAGTATATGCGCTGTATAGTATCGGCACTAAAAAACCTACTTCCCGGTATAAATATTAAAGTACAGGACCACACAGTTGCACGTCGTTTTCTATTTGTACAGAGTCTGCCTTCTCACTGAAGGCCGTGCCTTCCGAGAAACTAACCCGCTGTACCGAGAGTATAACATCATGGTCAGGGAAGCATGATTGCATAAATTTTAGTGAAGGGCAACTTAATTTCATCTATCAAACAGAATGTCGAGGGATAAACCCTGCGAGAAAGTTAGAAACTTCTTTGAGAATCGAACGGATAAGTATGTAGCATCACCTGTCCCTGAATTCCGAGAGTCAAACCAAGCTTTCCAGAAGTAAATCCGCTGGATAGTATTGCCAATAGATACCTTAATTCACGGCATGAGTATTAAAGTACAGTGTCACACAGTTGTGCCACGTTACCTATTGCTATAGAGTCTAACGGTTCACCGAAGGCCTTACCTTCCGAGAAGCAAACCCGCTGTTTCGAGAGTATGACTTCGGGTTCAGAGAAGCAAATTAGTAAACATTTCAGTGACGAGCGCCTTTACATCATGTATGAAATAGAATATCGAATGTCAAACAGTTCGAGATTGTTATCACCTTCTTTGAAAGACGAACACTTATGTCAATTGCAGCACCTCTCCTCTGATTCGGAGAGGCAAATCAGGTATTGCAGGAGTACATGCGCTGAACAGTATTGGCAATAGGCAGCTTACTTCACGACATTAGTATTAGTGTGGGGAGTCAAACCGTCGGAGAACATTACCAATTCGTATAGAATCATTCCTTCTTCGAATACCATAGCTTCCGTAGTCCAATCCTGCTGGATCGAGTGTCCTGCTTAATGTTACCAGAAATAAATTAGCAGAAATTTTAGGGGACCGGCACCGCATGTTTAAGTATAAATATCAAAATCGAGAGTCAAACGCTTCGAGAACGTTACATCCGTCTTTGAGAGTCGAACGGATAAGTTAATAGCGTCACCTATCCTGTGATTCCTAGAGTCATACCATGTACTCCGAGAGTAAATTCTCAGGGCATTATTGGCTATAGACACCTTAATTCACGGTTTAAATATTGAAGCAGACAGTCATACTGCTGTAGAACGTTACATATTGCTATACAGTCAATCTTTCTGCCGAGGACCTCATCTGCCGAGAAGCTAACCGGCTGTATCGAGAGTATAGCTTCGAGTCCTCAGGGGCGGATTAGTATAAATTTTAGAGACTGGCATCTTAATTTCATGTATCAATAAGATGATCGGGAGGCAAACTTTTCCAAAACTTTACCAGCTTCACTGAGAGTCGCACAGCTAAGTCAATAACTTCACCTATCATGTGATTCTGGGAGTCAAGCCAGGTACACCAGTAGTAAATCATCTGAGCAGCGTTGGAAATAAACGTGCTCAATCAAATGATTTGAATATTAATCTAGACAGTCAAACCGTCGGTGAACAATTCCAATTTGTATATGGTCAATCTTCTTACGGAAGGCCTTGCTCTCCGAGAACATAACCCGCTGTATCGAGAGTAGAACTTCGTGTCACAAGAAGCAAATTAGTTTTCATTTTAGTGACGGGAAACTTTATTTCAAGCAAGAATTGGAAGGTCGATGTGTCAAACCGTTCGGGAACGTAACCACCCTCTTCGAGAGCCGAATGCACATGTCAAGACCTCCACCTATTCTGTTATTCCGAGTGGCAAACAATTTCGAAAGGATATCCGCTGAAGAGTATTGTCAATTGGCACCTTAATTCACGGTTTGAATATTATAGCAGGCCGTCGGGCCGTTGTAGAACATTACCTGTTCGTGTAGGCCAATCTTGTTACAGAATGCATTACCCTCTGAAAAACTGACCCGCTGTATCGCGAGTATAGAAACCAGATCAGGGGAGCGAAACAGTATACATTCCAGTGACGGTGATAACAATTTCATATATGCATCAGAAACTCGAGGGTCAAACCGTTCGAGAACGTTACCACCTTCTGTGAGCGACTAACGGCTAAGTCAATAGCTTCACATATCTGTGATTCCGAAAGCTAAACCAGATATTCCGGGAGTTAATGCACGGTACAGTATTGGCATGAGACACCTCAACTCACGGTTTGAATAGTAATACAGATATTCGAACCATCGTAGAGCGGTACATACTGGTATATGATCAAACTTTGTACTGGATACCTTACCCTCCGAGATCGTAACCCGATGTATGTACAGTATTACTGCGTACTCAGGGATACAAATGAGTATACAATGCAGTGAAGGGCACCTTAATTTCATGTATGAATGAGAAGGTCGAGGGTGAAACCGTTCGAGAAAGTTACCACACTCTCTGAGAGATGAACGGCTATGTCTATAGCTTCAACTATCCTGAGATTCCGAGAATCAAACTAGGCATTCAAGAGTACATCCGCTGTACAGCAATAGCAGTAGACACCTAAATTCTCGTCATGGGTATTAGAGTAGGAAGTAAAATCGTCGGAGAACATTACCAAATGTTATGGAGTCATGCCTCTTACAGACTACGTTACCTTCAGAGAATGTATCTCGCTGTAACGAGAGTATGTCTTCGTGATAAGCGAAACAAATTAGTATACATTTGAATGACGCGTAGCATAATTTCATATTTCAATCAGACTATCGAGTGTCAAACCGTTCTAGCACGAGATCGTTACCAATTTGTATCGAGTCAAACCTTTTACCGAAGGCCTTACATGCCGTGGATCTAACCAGCTGTATCGAGAATGTAACAAGATGTTCAGAAGACCAATTGAGTATACATTTTAGTGCCGTGCACCTTAGTTCCATGAATGGAATAGAAGATCGAGGGTCAAACAGTTCCAGAATGTTGCCACCCTCATTGAGGATCGAACGGCTAAGTCAATAGCTACACCTATCCTGTGATTCCGAGATTGAAACGAGGTATTCCAGGTGTAAATCCGCTGTACACTATCGGGATTAAAAACCCTACTTCCCGGTATGAATATTAAAGGACAGGATCACACAGTTATGCCACGTTTCCTACTGGTATAGAGTCTAACGTTTCACAGAAGGGCTAACCTTCCAAGAAGCAAGCCCGCTGTTTCGAGAGTATGACTTTGTGGTCAGAATAGCAAAATAGTATAAATTTTAGTTACGATCAGCTTAATTTCATCTATGGATCAGAAAATCGTGTGTCATACCGTTTGGAGAACGTTAGCACCTCCTTTGAGGGTTGAAAGGCTAAGTCAATATTTGCTCCCATCTTGCGATTCTTTGAGTCTAACCAGGTATTCCGGGAGTAAATCCGCTGAACAGTATTGGCAATAGAAACTGTAATTCACGGATTGATATTAATGTAGGGGGTCAACCGGCCACAGAACATTACCAATTCGTAGAAAGTCATTCCTCTTACAGAATACTTTTCCTGCGGAGAACCTAACCCGCTCCAGCGAGTGTCCTGCTTAATGTTCACGGAAACAGATTAATATACATTTTAGCGGGCCGACACCACATGTTTGTGTATAAATGTCAGCAGCGAGAGGCAAAGCGTTCAGGTACGTTACAGGCCTATCTTGAGAGCCGAGCGACTAAGTCAATAGCGTCACCTATACTGTGATACCGAGAGTCAAACCAGCTATACCAGGAGTAAATCCACTGAAAATTATTGGTAATAGACACATTAATTCGCGGTTGGAATATT
The DNA here is from genome assembly GCA_002201625.1 of Euglossa dilemma. Classification (NCBI taxonomy): domain Eukaryota; kingdom Metazoa; phylum Arthropoda; class Insecta; order Hymenoptera; family Apidae; genus Euglossa; species Euglossa dilemma. The sequence continues at coordinate 596,908 of NIJG01000151.1, forward strand.
ACAGTAGAGCATCAAACCGTTTGAGAGCGATACCAATTGGTACAACGTCATACGCCTTACCGGATACTTTGCCCTTCCGAGAACATAACCTGCCGTATTGTGTGTGTAACTTCGGGTTCAGCGAAACAAATTAGTAGACACTTTAGCAGGCGCACACCTTATTTCCATATATGAATAACAAAATCGAGAGTCAGATCGGTCGAGATCACAACCACCATCCTTGAGAGTCGCACAGCTACGCCAATATCATGACCTATCCTGTGATTCCGAAAGTCAAACCTGGTATTCCGAGAGACCATCCGCTGTACACTATTTGCAACGGACAAATTAGTTCACGGTTTGAATAGTAAAGTAGAGCGTCAAATCGCTTGTGAGGATTGCCACTTAGTATAAAGTCAAACACTTTACCGATGGCCTTACCTTCAGAGAAGCTATGCCATCGTATCGAGAGTATAACTTGGTGTTCACGGGACGAAATTAGTAAACATTTTAGTGACGTGGTCCTAAGTTTTGTAATAAATACGAGGAGCGGGGATCACACCGTTCGAGAAAGATACCACCTTCACTGAGACTCGAAGGGCTAAGTCAATAGCTTCAAACATCCTGTGATTGCAAGATGCAAAGGAGATATTTCGGGAGTAAATTCGCTGCACAGTATTGGAAATATATATACCTTAATTCGCGGATTGGATATTAAAATAGAGCGTCACGCCGTGTGACAACGTTACCAATTGATATATAGTCAAACGTTCTTTTCGAAAGACTTACGGGCGAGAGAAGCTGAACCGCCGTATGGAGCGTAGAACGTAGTGTTTAGAGAAACACACTGGTACTCAATTTAGCGTCAGCACCTTACCTTCATGTTTGAATAAGGAGATCGAAAGTTATACCGTTCGATATCGTTACCATCTTCATGGAGAGTCGCATAGCTAAGGCAATAGCTTCACCTACCCTGTGATTCTGAGCGTTAGACCAGGTATTCCTGGAGTAAATCCGCTGAAAAGTATTGGCAATAGTCACCATAACTCCCGGTTTGAATGTTAAAGTCGACCGTCAAAAATTATAAGAATGATACCAATTAGTATAAAGTCAAACGTTTTACTGAAGTCCATAACCTCACAAAGCCTAACCCGCTGTAGCTATTACGTAGTGCTCAGAGAATCAGATTAGTATACATTTTAGGGACAGGCACCTTAACTTGACGTATGAATTAGTATATCGATGATCAAACGAAACGAGAATGTTTCCACCCTCGGTGTGTTCGAACTTTTAGGTCAATCGCTTCACCTATGCTGTGATTCCGAGGCTCAAACCAGGTATTCCGGGCGTAAATCCTCTGTACAGTGTTGAGAACGTACACATTAGTTCTCGGTTTTAATGTTAACCTACAGCGAAAATCCGTTTGAGAACGTTACCAATTATTATAAAGACTAACGCTTTACCGAAAACAATACCCACCGACAAATTAAACCTCTGTATCGAGAGTGTAACTTCGCGTTGAGAGAAAGAAACCAGTATTCATTTCAGTGTCAGCACGTTAACTTCAAGTGAATTATAAGATCGACGGTCAAATCGTTCGAGAACGTTATCTCCCTCTTTAAGAATCGAACTGATAAGTCAATAGATCCACCTACCCTGTAATTCCGAGAGTCTAACCAGGTAATCCGAAAGTAAATACGCTCAAGGGTATTGACAATTGACACCTTAATTTATGGTATGAAAATTAATGTTGATAGTCAAACAGTCGAGGAACATTACCAATTATTATAGAGTCACTCTTTTAACAGAATACATAACCATCCTAGAACCTAACACGATGTAGCGAGTAGCATGCTTAGTGCTCACGAAGACAAATAGGTATACATTACAGAAGAAGCACACCTTTTCTTCAAATATGAATTAGGAGATCGAGTGTCAAATGGACCGAGATCGATACCATCTTCTATGAGTGTCAAACGTCTAAGTCCAATGCTTCACATATAGTCGCGATTCCAAGTGCCAAGCCTGGTATTCGAGGAGCAAGTTCGCTGAGTAGTACTGTCAATGGGCACCTTAATTCGCAGTTTGTAAATCTGAGCAGAGCGTCAAACCATTTAAGATCGTTACAAATTGCTATAAAGTCAAACTTATTGCCGAAGACTTTACCCACAAATAAACTAACCCGCTGCATTGAGAGTGTAACATCATGTTCAGTGGGGCGAATTAGTATTGGTTTTAACTCCAGGCACATTAAATTCAAGTATGAATTAGAAGATAGAGTGTCAAACCGCTCGAGAATGTTGCCGCCTTCTGCGGGGGACGAAGCGCTTACCATTTTCGCTGTACACTATTGGCAATGAACACATTAATTCTCGGTACGAATATTAAAGTAGATCGACAAACCGTTTGAGAATGCTACTAAATGGAATAACGTAATACTCTTCAATGGATGCCTTACCGTC
>NIJG01000151.1:599414-617922 GCA_002201625.1 Euglossa dilemma
TGGCGGGCTCGTTAGTTTAATCTATGAAATAGAAGATCGAGTGTCAAACCGTTCGTGAACGTTACCAGCTTCTTCGAGAGTCGAACGGCTGCTTCAATAGCTTCACCTGTATTCGTGATTCCGAGAGTCAAGCCGGGAATTCCAGGAGGAATTCCGCTGAACAGTATTTGCAATGATCACCTTAAACCACGGTTCCAATATTAAAATAGAGCGTCACGCCGTTTGAGAAGATTACCAGTTGCCATAATTTCAATCGTTTTACAGGAGAACTAACCTTCCGCGATCCCCACGGTCTTCAGCGAGTGTATAAGTTCGTGTTTAGAATACGACGTTAGCATTCATTTCAGTATCGGGCACCTGAACGTCATGTATGGGTCAGAAGGTCTAGGGTCCGACCGTTCGAGAACGTTACCACCTTCTGTATGAGTTTATCGGCTAAGTCAATAGCTGCACTTAACCTCTGATTCCGATGGTCAAACCACGAATTCCGGCAGTAAATTCGCTAAAAAGTATTTTGTATTTGTATTTTTCAGTCAAACCCTTGAAGATCGTTACATACTCGTATTGCGTCAAACCTGTTACCGAAAGTTTTCCCTTCCGAGAAGCTATCCCTCCGTATCGAGAGTAATACTTCCTGTGGAGAGTAACACATATGTATACATATTAGTGATGGGCACCATAGTTCCATATATGAATTACAAAATCAAGGTACAATCCGTTCGAGAAAGTTGCCACCTCCTTTGAGTGTCGACCGGCTAAGTCAAATGCTTAATACATTCTGTGAATCAGATAGTCTAACGAGATATTCCGCTGAACTGTATTGGTAACAGGCACCTTAATTCGCGGAATGAATATTAAGGTAGAGTGTCCAACTGTTTAAGTGCGTTACCAATTAGTATAATGCCAAACGTTATACCGAAGACCTTACTGTCGGGAAATCTATCCCGCTGCATCGGGAGTATAGCTTCGTGATCAGAGAAAGAAATTAGTATTCATTTCAGTAACGAGTACCTTATCTTCATGTAGTAATTAGAAGTTCGAGGGTGAAACCATTCGAGTACTCTACCACCCACTATGAGGAACGAACGGCTAAGTCAGTAGCTTCAGCTGCCCTGTCATACCGATAGTCAAACCAGGTATTCCGAGAGTCAATCCGTTGTAGAATATTGGCAGTGGACACCTGAATTCCTGTTGTGAAAATTAAGGCTGAGAGACAAACTGTCGGAGAATATTATTAATTGGTATAATGTCATTCTCAATACCGAATACCTTACTTTCCGTGAACCAGACACGCTGGAGGAAGTGTCTTGGTGATTGTTCGCGCAAAAAGATATCAGTAGTCATTTCGGCGGAGGGACACCTTATTATCATGTCTGGGTAGTAAAATCGAGAGTGAGACCGTTGGAGAACGTTACCAGCCTTCCTGAAAGATGCATGGCTAAGCCAATAACTTCACGTATCCTGTGATACCAAGTGCAAAACCAGGTATACCGGCATTAAATCCTCTGAACAGTATTGACAATTCGTACCTTCAATGGCGGCAGGAATATCAATGTTGTGAGTCAAACCGTCGGAGAACACTATCAATTGGTATAAAGACATTCTTTTTACACAATACCTTACTGACCGCGAACCCACCCCGCAGGGGCTGCGGTGGGCCTTCTGGTCCCATTGCAGTATGGGTATGACGAATCCACGGTGCCCGAGTCGGCCGAACCAAGGCCGAGGTGAGCAAGCACCTCATTCACGAAGGAAGGTGTCCTTCCGTGGCGTATGACCAGTACGGCTCTGCATACACCGGTACCTCGGGAACCGTTTCGAGCCCTGGGGTGGGCGGGGTTCGCCCACACCCCGGTTGCTTGGGTCGGCCCCGAGGGGGCAGTGGTAAGCCAATATTGCGGGTTCGGGGGCCCGCCTTCGGACGAGTTAGATCTTCCACGGGTGAGCTGCGTGGGATCAGCTCGGGCACTGGCCTGCAGAGTCAGTAGGGATTTGGAATGTTCCCGGCCTACCCAAGGTTGGCGCGTAGGGCTTGCAGTCTACGAGCTAATTGGAAGGTGCGTGGTAAGGTGTGCCACGCACTGCGCTGATTGGGCGTATCCCAATCCCGCGCCCATGGGGGCCGTGTGGATCAAGCCCTAGTAGCAGGAACCGCACGTTAAATCTTCGACACACGTTGACCGAGAACCCAATCAGCTGTGGCGATGGTCTCGCTCCGTTTTCAGGTGATCACATCAGTACACATTTTAGCAGTCGGGCACATTATTTTCGTGTATACATAAGGAGATCGCGAGTCAATCCGTTTGAGAACGATATCACCTTCTTGGAGAGTCGCACAGCAAAGTCAATAGCGACGGATATCTTGCGGTACCGAGTGTCAAACCACGTATTCCGGAAATAAATCCACTGAACAGTATTGGCAATAGACACCTCTATTCACGGCATGAATATTATAGTTGAGAGTCAAACCGTCGGAGAATATTACGAATAGGTATGAGGACAAAATTCTTACCGGACACCTTACTTTCCGCGAACCTAACACGGTGTATCGGGGGTATAAATACGTATTCATAGGAGATCATTTGTATTCATTTTAGGCACGTGCACCTTAATCTCTTGGATGAATAAGGAAATCGCAAGTCAATGAATTCTAGAACGTTATCACCTACTTTGAGCGTCGCACAGCTAAGTCAGTACCTTCAGCGATACTGTTATTCCGATAGTCAAACCAGTTATTCCCGGAGAAAATCCGCTGAGCAGTATTGGCAATAGAAACCTTAATTCATGGATTGAGTATTGCAGTGGAGCGTCAAATTGTTTGTCTGCGTTACCCGTTGTTATAAATTCAATCGGTTTACTCAAGATCTTACCTTCCGAAGAACTAACCCGCTGTTTCGAGAGTATAAGATGATGCTCAGTGAGACGAATTAGTATACATTTTAGTGACGGGCACCTTAATTTCCTGTATGCATTAGACAAGCGAGTGTCAAACCGTTCGGGAACGTTTCACCCTCCTGAGCCAGATGAACGGCTAAGTCAATAATAGGTTCACGTATTCTGCGATTCCGATAGTCCAACGAGGTACTCAAGGAGTAAATCCGTTGAACAGTATTGGAAATAGACACATGAACTACGGTTGAATATTTCAATTGGTCGTCAAGCTGTTTGAGAACTTAACCAATTGTTATCAAGTCAAACGTTTTACCGAAAACCTTACCGCCCGAGAAGCCCAACCCGCTGAAGCAAGTGTCTTGCTCAGTGTTCAAGGTAGCAAATTAGTAACATTTACTCCGGGAATACATGGTTTGCCTCTTCGAATATTGGAATACGACAAGCTATGGACTTAGCCGTTCGTCTCTCAAAGAAGGTGGTAACGTTCTCGAACGGTTTGATCCTCGATATTATAAATAATACATGAAATTATGGTGCCCATCATTAAAATGTATACTAATGTGTTTCTATGAACACTAATTTATACTCTCGATACGGAGGTTTACATTCTCGGCAGGTATGGCTTTCGGTAAAAGGTTTAACTATATACAAGTAGGCAACGCTCTAAAACGGTATGTCGGTCAGCCTTAATATTGACTCCGCGAATTAAGGAGTCTATTGCCAATACGGTACGGGCCACTTACTCCCAGAGTGCCTATTTTGTCTCTCGGGATCCTAGAAAACGTGAAGCTGTTAACTTAGCCGTTCGAACCCGAAAGAATGTGGTAACGTTCTAGAGTAGTTTGACTCTCGATTTTGCTATTCAGACACCAAAATAAGGTCTTCGTCAGCTATAATGACTACTATTTTGTTTCCGTGAGCACTAAGCAAGACACTCGCTAGTTCGATGTTCGTTGTAGGTTGATAAGTTATTCGATAAAAGATTTGATTTTATACCAGTTGGTAACGTACTCGAACGGTTTGACGCTCAACTTTAATATCCATGCAATGAATTATAGTACCTATTGCCAATACTGTTCTACGGATTTTCTACCGGAATACCTTGTTTGACTCTCGTAATCACGGGATAGGTGAAGCTACTGATTTAGACGTTCGACTCTCAAAGACGGTGGCAACGTTCTCGAACGTTTTGACCCCGATTTTCTAATTCATACACGAAATTAAGTAACCCGTCACTCAAAAGTATAATAAATTGCTTTTCTGAACACGACGATGTACCCTCGACACAGCGCGTTAGCTTCTCGAAATTTAAGGCCTTCGTTGAAAGGTTTGACTCTATTACTGTACGTAACGTTCATCGACGGTTTGACCCTCCACTTCATTACTCCTTTCGTGAACTGAGGTGTCTATTGCCAAAACTGTTCAACGTATTTACACCCACAATACACGGTTTGACTCTCGGAATAACAGGATAGGTGAATCTATTGGATTTGCTGTGCGACTCTCAGAAATGGTGGTAACGATATGCACCTGTTTGACCATAGACCTTCTAATTCATAGATGAAATGAAGGTGCCCGTCCCTTAAATGTATACTATTGTTCTTCCCTGAACATGAAGTTATACTCTCGATGAAGCGGCTGAGGTTCACGGAAGTTAACGCCTACTGTAATCATTTGACAATATACCAATTGGTAACGCTCTAAATCTGTTTGTCGCTCTACTTTAATATTCAAATCGTAAATTAGGGTGCTTATAGCCAAAGCTGTTCAGCGGACTCACACCGGGAATACTTGCTTTAACTTCGGAATCGCAGGATAGGTAAAGCTATTGACTTAGCAGTTCGTCTCCCACAGACGGTTGCACAGTTTTTGAACGGTATTACACTTGATCATCTAATTCAGACATGAAATAAAGGGTGCCGCCACTAAAATATATACTAATTTGCTTCCTTGAACACGAAGTTATGCTCTCAGTGCAGCGCTATAGGCTTTCGGTAGGGAAGGTCTTCCATAAAATGTTTGACATTATATCAATTGGTGGCATTCTCAAACGCATTTACGCTCAACATTAATATACGTACCATGGTCTAAGGTAACTATTGCAGAACTGTTCAGCGGATCTACGACCGGAGTACCTCACTTGACCCTTGGAATCTTGGAATAATCTCTTGACTTAGCTGTTCGTCTCTCATAGAATGAAGTGACGTTCTCGAACGGTTTGACACATCGTCCTTCTAATTCATACATGAAGATAAGGCACCCGTCACTAAAATGCACACAAGTTTCTTCCCCCGAGCACGAAGTTATACTCTCGACATAATGCGTTAGACTTTCGGAGGGTGAGAGATCCAATAAAACGTTTAGCTCTATTCCAATTGTTAACGTTCTCAAACGGATAGACCCTGTACCTTAATATTTATACCGTGAAATAGGGTGTACAGTGCCAATACTGTGCAGCGGATTTACTCCCGGAATACAGGGTTTGACTCTCGGAGCCATAAGATAGGTGAAGTTTGTGACTTGGCCGTTCGACTCTCAATGAGGGTGGTAACGATCTCGAACAATTTGACCCTCTATCTTCTAATTCATACACGACGATAAGGAGCCCATCACAGAAATGAACACTAATTTCTTTTTCTGAACTCGAAGTTATATTCTCGATACAGCGGATTCGGCTTTCGGAGTGTAAGGTCTTACGTAAAACGGTTGACTTTATACCAATAGTAACGATGTCATGCAATTTGACGCTCCAGATTAATATTCAAACCGTTTATTAGGGTTTCTACTGTCAATAATGATCAGCGGATATACTATCGGGATTGGAGGCGTGGCTTTCGAAATCACAGGATAAGTGAAGGTATTGAAACAGATGTGCGACTCCCGAAAAAGGTGAGATCATTCTCAAACAGTATGATTCTCTTTCTTCTTGTTCAAACATGAAAATATGGTTACCGTCAATAAAAATTATACTAATTTGTTCCTCTGAACACGATTGTATACTATCGATACAGCTGGCTAGTTTTTCGGTGGGTAAGGCATTCTGTAAGAAGATTGACCACACACCAACAGATAATGTTCTGCAACGGCTTGACGGCCTGCTTTATTACTCAAACTGTGAATAAATGTGTCTATTGCCAGTACTGTGCAGCGGACTCCCACCGCGAATTGACTTATGGTCAATGGCGAAATGGTGTTTACGTTCTCGAGGGATTGACCCTCGATCTTCTAATTTATACAGGAAGTTAATGTGGCCGCCCCTGAAATGAAGACTTATTTCTTGTCCTGAAGGCGAAGTTATACTCTCGATGAAGCCGGTGACATTCGCGGAAGATGACGTCTCCGATAAACGTTTCACTTCATACCAAATGGTAACGTTCTTATACAGACTGACGCTCTGCATTAATGTTCAAACCGTGCATGTAGGTGTTTATTCCCAATACTGTTCAGCTGTTTTACTCCCGGAATACCTGGTGTAACACTTGGAATTGAAGGATAGATGAAGTTATCGACTTAGCCGTTCGCCTCTCACAGAAGGTGGCAACGTTCTCGAGCAGATTGACCCTCGATCATCTAGTTCATGCATGATGTTAAGGTGCACGCCACTGAAATGTGTACTATTTCTCTTCTCAGACCACGACGTTTTACTCTCGAAATCGCGGGTTAGCTTCTCGGAAGGTACTGCCTTCGGTGAAGAGTTAGATTTTATACCAATAGGTAACTTTGCACAACTGTATGGCCCTGTACATTAATATTTATACCAGGAAGTAGGGTTTTTATTGCCAATACTGTAAAGCGGATTCAGACACGGAATACCTGGTTTGAACCTCGGTATCACAGGATAGGTGAAGCTATTGATTCTGCCGTTCGACACTCAAGGAAGGTGGAAACGTTCATGATATTTTTAACCCTGGATTTTGTAATTCATACATGAAGTTAAGGTGCTCGTCACTAAAATGCATAACCACATGCTTCGCTGACCACGAAGCTATACATTCGATTCAGCGGGTTACCCTCTCCGTAGGTACGACCGTCGTCGAAAAGTTAGGCTCTATGCCGATAGGTAACGTTGTACAACCGTGTGACTCTGCACTTTAATATTTATACCATGAAATTGCGTGTCTAATGCCAATTCTATACAGCGTGTTTGGCCTCCGAGTACCTGGTGTGGCTCTTGGAATCGCAGGATAGGTGAAGCTGGATGCAGCCGTTCGACTCACAAAGAAGGTGGTAACGTTCTCGGAAGGATTTACTCTCGATTTTGGTATTCATGTATGAAAATAAGGTGTGGGTCACTACAATTTATACTAATTTTGTATCTCAGAACACGAACATATACTCTCGATGGAGCAGGTGAGGTTCATAGAAGGTAAACCTTCGGTAAATCGTTTGACTTTATAGCAATTGGTAATGCTCAAAACGGTTTCACTCCCTACATTAATATTCAAACCGTGAATTAATATGTCAATTGCCAACACTCTTCATCAGATGTACTCCCGGAATTCCTGGTTTGGTTCTCGGAATCTCAGGACAGGTGAAGCTATTCACTTTGCCGCTCGTCTCGCACAGGAAGTAGGTATCGTTCTCGAAATGTTTGACCCTCGATCTTCTAATTCATTCATGAGGTTAATGTGCCCGCCACTAAAATGAATACTAACTTCTATCTCAGACACGAAGTTATACTCCCGATGAAGCCGGTGAGGTTCGCGGAAGGTAGGGCCCTCGGTATTACGTTTGATTTTATACCAATTCGTATCGCTCTCAAATAGTCTGACGCTCCACTCTAATATTTATAGCGTGACAGATGGTGTCTTATGGCAATATTTTAAAGCAGATTTACTCCAGGAATACCTCATTTGACAGTCGGAATCATAGGATAGGTGAAGCTATTGACGTAGCCGTTCGATCCTCAAAGATGGTGGTAATGTTCTGGAATGGTTTGGCACTCGAGCTTCTGATTCATAAATGAAATTAAGGTGGCGGACGGTAAAATGTACACTAATTCGTCGCTATGAACACGGTGTCATACTCTCGATACTGCGGGTTAATTTTTCGGAGGGCAGGGCATTCTGTATGAAGTCTTACACTACACCAAGAGATAATGATGCTACGGCTTGACAGCGTGAGGTAATATTCAAACCGTGTATTGGGTGTCTATTGCCAATATTGTACAGCGGATTGACTCCAGGTATACCTCATTTGACTATCGGAATCATTTGATATTGACTTGTTTGTGTGGCTCTCAAGGAAGGTGGTGTCGTTCTGGATCGATTTGACCATCTATCTTGTAATTCACACATAAACTTATAACGCCCAGCACTCAAATGTATACTGTTGTCTTTGCCTGAACTCGAAGTTATACTCTCCAAACGGCGGGTTATCAGCTCGAAATGTAAGACCTTCGGTAATAGGTTTACCTCTATACCGATGAGTAACGTTCTGCAACGGATTGACGGTCTGCTTTAATATTCATACCCTGAATTAAGGTGTCTATTGCCAATACTCTTCAGCCGAATTGGGCCTGGAATACCTGGTTCGACTCTCGGAATCATAGGATAGGTGAAGCTATTAACTAAGTCTTTCGATTCTCAACTGAGATGGTAACGCTCTCGAACGGATTTACCCTCCATCTGCAAATTCATACGTAAATTTAAGGTGCCCGTCTGCATAGTATATAATAATTTGTTCCTCTCTACACGATGCTACACTCTTATATACAGTGAATAAGACATTCATAGTATAAGGTCTTCAGTAAAACGTTTGACCTTATACCAATTGGTAACGTTCACAATTGGAGTGACTCTCTACTTTCAAATTAAAATCGTGAATTAAGGTGTCTAATGGCAACACTGTTCTACGGATCTACGCCCGGAATTCCTGGTTTAACTCCCGGAATCATAGGGTAGGTGAAGCTAGTAACTAAGGCGTTCGATTCTCAACTAAGGTGGTAACGATCACGATCGGCTTTACCCTCGATCTTCCAAGACGTACATGAAGTGATGGACACCGACACTAAGATGTTTACTAATTTGCTTCTGTGATCAGGAAGTTACATTCATGATACAGCGGGTTAGCTACTCGAAAGTAAGGCCATCCCTGGAATGTTTGACTCTATAGCAATAAGTAACGTTCTAGAACGGCTTGGATCTGTAGATTAATAGTCATAACGTGAATTAAGGTGTCTATTGCAAATTCTGTTCAGCTGATTTTCTGCCTAATTACCTTGTTTGACTCTTGGATTCGCATGGTACGTGAGGCAATTGACTTAGCCGATCGACTCTCGCAGACGGTGGCAACGTTCTCGAACGGTCTGGTACACAATCTTCTAATACGTACATGAATTGATGGCCCCCGTCACTGACACGCATACTAATTAGCATCTCTGAACACGAAGTTATACTTTCGATACAGCTGGTAAGGCTTCTTGGAAATTAAGGCCGCCGGAAAAAAGCGTGTCTTTATACATATTGTTTACGTTACACATCGGCTTGAATCACAACTTTAATATTCATACCGAGAAATGGAGTGTCTATTTCCAATACTGTTCAGTGCATTTACTCCAGGAATACCTAGTTTGATTCTCGGAAATATAAGACAGGTGAAGCTATTGACGTAGATGTTTAACTCTGAAAGAAGTTTGTAAGGTTCTCGTGCGGTTTGACTTTCGATTTTGCCATACATACATGAAAATAAAGTGCCCGTCTTATAAAATGTATACTCATTTGTTTCCATGATTACTATGCATGTCCCTCCCTACAGCGGGTTGGACTACTCGGGAGGTAAGGCCTTCGGGAGAATGTTTGATTCTATACGAATAGGTAATGTTGTACAGCGGCTTTACGATCGACGTTAATATACGAATTGTGATTTATGGTATCAATTACAGATACTGTGCATCGGATAGACTCACGGAGTGTCTGGTTTGACTCTCGGAATCACCGGATGGGTGGAGCTTTTGACTCAGCCGTTCGACTCTCACAGAAGCTGGGAACGATCACCTGGGGACAGACACTCGATTTTCTATTTCATATATGAACATAAGGGTTGCCTCTGCTATAATGCCTACTAACTGATTTCCGTGCGGAGTAAGCTCGACTGTCGCTAGAGTGGGTTAGGTTGTAGGAAGGTAATGAATTCGGTAAAAAGAATGACTCTATACCAATTGGTAAGGCTCACAAATGGCTTGACGCTCTACTTCAATAATCAAACCGCGAAATAAGGTTTCCACTCGCAAGAGTATACAGCGGAATGACTTCCGGAATACTTGGTTTGGATATCGTAATAGCAGCATAGGTGAAGGTGCTGACTCAGCCGATTGACATTCAAAGAAGTTGGAAACGTTCTCAAGCGGTTTGTCACTTCATTTGCTAATTCACGCATGAAATTAAGCCGTTACAAGAACGTTACAAACGTTACAAACCTCTGTGAGAGACAAACGTCTAAGTCAATAGCTCCACCTGTTCTGTGATTCCGGGGTTCAAACCAGGTTTCGGCGGAGTAAATCCACATACAGTATTGGTAATAGACACCTTAATTCACGGTATGAATATTCAAGCAGAGAGTCAAACCTTTAGCGAACGTTACTAATTGGAATAAAGTCAAACTTTTTACCGGATACCTTGCCGTCCAGGAACCTATCCCGCTGTATGCCAAGTGCTGACGGATACCAATTATTAGGCATTATAGCAGAAACACACCTTATTTCCTTGTATGAACAGAATAATCGAGAGTCAAACCCATCGAGAGTGATCCCACCTTCGTTGAGAGTGGAACAGCTATGTCAATCGCTTCAAATATCCTCTGATTCCAAAAGTCAAACCAGATATTCCGGGAGTAAATCCGCTGAACAGTATGGCCAATATACACCTTCGTTCACGGTTTGCATGTTAAGGCAGGCGGATAAGCCGCTGTAAATCATTACCTATTGGCGTAGGGTCAAACTTCTTACAGAATGCAATTCCCTCCGAAAATCTGACCCTCTGTGTCGAGAGTATAACAGCGTGTTCAGAGGTGCGAAACAGTATACATTTTAGTGACGATCACCTTAATTTCCTGCATGAATTAGAAGATCGAGGGCCAAACGGTTCGAGTACGATACCACATTCTTTGGGAGTCGAAGGATAGGTCAATAGCTTCATGTATCCTGTAGTTCCAAGAGTCGAACCATGTATTCCTGGATTAAATACGCTGATCAGTTTTGGCAATAGACACCTCAATTCACGGTATGAATGATAAACTAGAGAGTCGAACCATCGGTGAACGTTAAGTACAGTTATAGATTAATACTCCTTAATGTAGGCCTTAACTTCCCAGAAGCTAGCGCGCCGTAACGAGTGTGCTGCATAGTGTCAACAGACACAAATTGGTATACATTGGAGCGAAGGGCACCTTAATTTCATGTATGAATTAGAAGATCGAGGGTAAAACAGTTCGAGAACATTATCACCTTATTTGAGAATCGAACGCCTTAGTCATTAGCATCACCTATCTTGTGACTCCGTAAGCTAAACAAAGTATTTTGGGAGTAGATACGCTGACCAATATTGGCAATAGACGCCTAAATTGACGGTTTTAATATTAAAGCTGGTCATCAAGCAATTGTATAACAGTACCTATAGCCGTACGGTCAAACTTCATACCGAATGCCTTACCCTCCGAAAAACTATCCCGCTGTATCGAGAGTATAACGCCGTGTTCAGAGGTACGAACTAGTATACATTTTAGTGAGAACATTACCAATTCCTAGAAAGTCAAACGTTTTTGCGAAGACCTTACACTCCGAAAAATTATATTTCACTATCGATTTAAAACTTCCTATTGAGAGAAACATATTAGTATACATTTCAGTCAGGTGCACCCTTATTTCATGTATGAACTATAAGATAGAGTGTCAAATCGTTCCAGAACGCTTCCACCCTCTTTGGGGTTCGAACGGCTAAGTCAGTAGATACACCTATCCTGTGATTCCGAGAGTGAAACCACGTATTCCTGGTGCAAATCCGCTGAACAGTATTGGCAATAGACACCTTAATTCACGGTTTGAATATTAAAGAAGACAGCCAACCCGTTGTAGAACGTTACCTACTGGTATAGAGTCAAACATTACTGATATCCCAACTTTCGGAGCTGCCATCCGGCCGCTTCGAAAGTATATCCTCGTGACATGAGAAGCAAACAAGTATATATTTTAGTGACGTGCACCTTATGTTTATGCATGAATTAGAAGATCGATGGTCGAAACGTTAGGTAACGTTATCTCATTCTTTCAGAATCGCTCAGCTAAGTCAATAGCTTCACATATCCTGTGATTCCGAGAGTAAAACCAGGTACATCTGGATTATATTCGCTGAACCGTATTGGTAATAGACACCCCAATTCACGATTCGAATATTAAAGCATGCCGTCCAGGCGTTGTAGAACATTACATCTTCATGTAGGGATTAACTTCTTACAGAATGCCTTAACCGCCGAAAAAATGCCCCGCTATTTCGAGAGAATATCATCCTGTCCAGGGATAGAAATTAATTTCCATTTCAATGACAGGCACGTAAACTTCATGTATGAATTGGAATTTCGATAACCAAACCGTTCGAGAACGTTACCACCCTCTTTGTGAGTCGAACGGAAAAGTCAATAGCTCCACCTATCCTATGATTCCGAGAGACAAAGAAGGTAATCTGAGGGTAAATCCGCTGAAAGTATTGACAATAGGTACCTTAATTCGCGGAGTGAGTATTAAAATAGAGCGTCACATCTTGTGAGAACGTTATCAGTTGCTATAAAGTCAAACGTTTTATCGAATGCATTACCGTCCGAAAAGCTCTCCCGCTGTATCGAGAGTATAGCTACGTGTTTATGGAAACACATTAGTAAACATTTTAGTGACGTGGACCTCAGTTTCAATAAAAATAAGAATATCGATGGTCAAACCGTTCGAGAACGTTACCGCCTTCAGAGACAGGCGAACAGCTATGTGCATAGCTTCACTTTTCCAGCGATTCCGAAAGTCAAACCAGATATTCCGGGGGTATATGCACTGTACAGTATTGGCATTAGACACCTCGATTCACGGTTTGAATATTTCAGCAGGTCGTCAAGCCGTTGCAGAACATTACCAATTCCTGTAGGGTCAACCTTCTTACAGAATGCCTTACCCTCCGAAAAACTGATCTGCTGTATGCAGAGTATAACCCCATTTTCAGAGGTGCGAACTAGTATACATTTTCGTGAATAGCACCTTAGTTTCATGCATGATATAAAAGATCGAGGGTCAAACCCTTCGAGAACGATACCACCATCTGTGAGAGTCGAACGGCTAAGGCAACAGCTTCACCTGTCCTGTGGTTCGGCGAGTAAAACCCATTCCGCTCCCCATTCCGGGAGAATGTCCGCTGAAGGGTTTTGGCAATATACACCTTAATTCGCGGATTGAATATTACAGTGGGGCGTCAAGCCGAATGAGAGCGTATCCAATTTGTATAAAGTCAAACGTTTTACCGAAGGCGTTACCTTCCGCGAAACTCACCGGCTTCATCGAGAGTATAAGTTCGTGTAC
Organism: Euglossa dilemma; assembly: GCA_002201625.1. NCBI lineage: Eukaryota > Metazoa > Arthropoda > Insecta > Hymenoptera > Apidae > Euglossa > Euglossa dilemma. The sequence continues at coordinate 612,859 of NIJG01000151.1, forward strand.
ATAGAAATAATTTGGTATTCACTTCAGTGATGGGCACCTTAATTTCATGTATGAATTAGAAAATCGAGTGTCTAACTAGTCGAGAACGTTGCAACCTTCTGCGAGGTACGAACGGCTAAGTCAATAGCTATACCTATCCTGTGATTCCGAGAGTCAAAGCAGGTATATCAGGAGAAAGTCCGCTGAAGAGTTTTGGCAATGCACACCTTAGTTCGCGGTTTGAATAACACAGTAGAGCCTCACACCGCTTGAGAACGTTACCAATTGGTATGGAGGCTAACATTTCACCGATGGCCGTACCTTCCGAGAAGATATCTGGCTGCATCGATAGTATAACTTCGTGTTTAGGGAAAGAAGTTAGTATCCATTTCAGTGACGGGCAATTGAACTTCATACATGAATTGGAAGATCTAGCGTCAAACAGCTCGAGGACGTTGTACCATCAGTGAGAGACGAACAGCTCAGCGCATATCTTCAGCTATCCTGGGATACCGAGAGCCGTCTAGGTATGCCGGGAGTAAATCGGCGGAACAGTGTTGGCAATAGACACTATTTAATGTCAGTTTGAATATTAAAGAAGAGCGACAAGCCGATTGGGAGCGTTACAAATTCATATAAAGTGAAACGTTTTACCGAAGGCCGTACCTTCCGCGAATCTCACCTGCTTCATCGAGAGTATAACTTCGTGTTCAGAGGATCTAACTAGTAACCATTTTAGAGACAGGGACCATAATTTCAGTATGAATAGGAAGATCGAGCGTCAAACTGTTCGAGAAAGCTATTACCTTCTTTGAGATTCGAACGGCTAAGAAAATAGCTTTCCATATTCCGTGGTTGCGAAAGTCAAATCAGATATTCCGGGAGTAAGTTATCTACAGCATTGGCAGTATACACCTTAATTCACGGATTGGATATTAAGGAAGAGCGCCAATCCGTTTGTGATCGTTACCAAGTTCTATAAAGTCAACCGTTTTATCGAAGGCGTTGCCATACGCGAACCTCACCTGCTTCATCGAGAGTATAACATCCTGTTCAGAGAATGAAATTAATATTCATTTCAGAGACGTGCACTTTAATTCGTGACTGGAATTAGAATGTCGTGCGTCAAACCACTAGAGAACGTTGCCACCGTCCGTGAGAGACGAAGGTCAAAGACAATAGCTTCACCTCTCCTGTGATTCCGGGATTCAATTCAAGTATTTCGGGAGTAAATCCGCTGAACAGTATTCGCGATAGTAGCGGCAATGTACAGAGTCAAACCGTCGTAGGAGGTTACCTATTTGTGGGGAGTCAAACTTCACACAGAGGGCCTTCCTTTTCGCGAACAGAACCCGCTGTATCGAGATTATAACAACGTGTTCAGAGAGTCAAAGTAGTACACATTTTATTGACGGGCACCGTAATTGCATGGATGAATAAGAAGATCGAGCACGTTACCACCTTCTTTCCCACATTCGAACGGATAAGTCAACATTTCCACCTATCCAGTGATTCGGAGAGTCAAACCAGGTATTGCTGGAGTAAATGCGCTGAACAATATGGCCAACAGAGACCTTAATTCACGGTTTGAAGAGTAAAGTAGAGCGTCCAACTCTCTGATATCATTGCCAATTGGCATAAAGTAAAACGTTTTACCGAAAGTCTTACCACCCGAGAAGCTAACCCACCGTATCGAGAATATAACTTCGTGTTTAGAGAAACGCATTAGTAGAAATTTTCGAAACGGTACCTTAAATTCGTGTAAGAATTAGAAAATCGATGATCAAACAGTTCGAGCGAACGTTAGCACCCTCGTTCATAGTCTAACGCCTAGGTGGAGAGCTTCAGCTATCCTGTGATTCTGAGAATCGTATCAGGTAATACGGGAATAAATTCCCTGAAGGGTATTGGCAAGCGACAACTTAATTCACGGTATGAATATTATTGTCGGTAGTAAAACCGTCGAGGAACACTACCAATTCGAATGAAATCATTCCTGTTACCGAATACGTTACCTTTCGAGAACCTAACCCGCTGAAGCGAGTGTCCTGCACAGTGTGCGCGGAAACAAATTAGTAGACATTTGAGCGGTTGGACACCACGTATTTGTGTATAAGTGTCTGCATCGAGAGTCAAAGCGTTCGAGAACGTTACCACCTTCTTTGAGATTTGTATGGCTAAGCAATTAACTTCACATATCCCGCGATTCCGAAAGTCAATCCTGATATTCCGGGAACAAATTCGAAGTAGGGTATTGGCAATAGACACATGCGTTCACGGTTTGAATATTAAAGTAGTGCGTCAAACCGTGTGAGCGCGTTCCCAACAGGTATAATGTCAAACGTTTAAACGAAGGTGTTACCTTCCAAAAACCTAACGCGCCGTCGCATGTGTCTTGCTTAGTGTACGCGGAAACAAATTAGAAGACACCTTAGCAGCGCACACCTTATTTCCATATATGAATAGCAACATCGAGAGTCAGACCATTCGAGAACGGTTCCACCCTTCTTGAGAGACGCACAGCTACGTCAATTGCATCACCTGTCATGTGATTCCATCGGTCTAACCAGGTTTTCCTGTAGTAAATTCTGTGTACACTATTGGTAATCGTCACCTTAATTCAGGGTTTCAATATTAAAGTAGAGCGTGAAGCAGCTTAAGAACGTTTCCAGTTGATATAAATTCAAACGTTGTACTGAAGACCTTGCCATCCGAGAAACTAACCCGCTGCATCGAGAGTATAACTTCGCGTACAGAGAAATAATCTACATGACCATAATAAAATAACTCACACATAAGAACTGAATTTTAATATTTTTTAGCCTATTAAATTATTTTTTACTTTGTATTTACTCTATTCGAATTACTGCATGTTTTAATATACAGTAAAATATGAACTTTTATTTAACGAATATAGAATATGCCAATATTAATATCATTAGGAAAGAAAAAAATATTTCTCATTTTAATTATTTTATGAAACCTAGAACCACAAAAGAGAAAAATTAATTAAAAGACTTTCTAATTTGTAATAAATATCGCATTAATATATGATTAAAAGTTACACTCGGTAAAATCCATACTTGTTCAAGGAAGGTGTTTATTAATTATGTGAATAATTTGTATTAAAATAATATATTTTAATGTCTAAAAGTGCGAAGCTATTAGCAATGTTTCTTTCCAGGAAATTGTAAATAACATGAATATTAAACGGTGTTTTCCTGCTTTTTATAATATATGGAATGTTTAAATTTTTGTTCTGAAAGGTAAAAATTTAAATTTTCAAAGAATGCAGCAAACTTCGTGAAAATTTTTTTCTACATATATGTAGCTTTCAATTTCTTTAAGATTATGAAGTACCAAGTAAGTAAATAGTTTTTAGTAAATCAGTCGCCCATTTTATGTTTACTATTTTACTTTCTTAAAACTGAATTTTCGAAATTCATAATTGAAATTGTTCATTTTAAGTATTTTGAAGTTCAGTATCAAATAAACGTGAATATAAGCACAATGTATTTTTATTAGAATCTTGAATTTAATTATGTGTCAGAATGTATATTAGATTCATTTTTTAAAATGCATATTGTAAATTGTTTAATAATTTATCTTATATATAACAAATTATTTTTATAAAATAGTATAATTTTAGTTAGAAAAACCATGTTGCAAAATTATGTTTATTGCAAGAAACGAATATATTATAAAATTGCTATCACCATAAAATATAGTTAAGCGAAAACTATACTAAAGAGTTTTACTTCTTGTTTAAGTATATGTATGTCTGGTGTTATTTCAACACGATATCCTATTAATTCCTTTCTAAGAAGTTCCACGAAAACCTTCGTACAAAATGAAGGGTAAATAAAATTTTTAAATTGCAATGCAACGATAATTATACAGGTTTTAAATACATATCACTCGACTTATTTGCATATCTTTCAAATTCAATATAGAATTTTTTTTTTAAATCAGTAAATATAAATAAAAGTACATTTTCAATTTTTCTGAAAACATATGAAATATTTTCGGCACTATTGGTTGTAAATAACACTTCTTGTTTATTACTCTCTAAAATAATAACAAAAACGTCAAAAATCATATTTAATTGTCTCACTTATTATATTAGAACCTTATTTGTTTCCTTTTTTTACAGATTAGTTCTTTTGAAGCGGCTTAATGAATCATTCAACTAATCAAAGTAATTATTGATTCATGTAAAAACATGAAACATTACTCGTCCTTATGAATTTAAAAAATATAAACAGAATTAACTAAGACTCCTTATATGCGGAATATTTTGACATGCGAACTATTGAACAGAGAAAACTAAAATAGATATAGCACAAACATCAATAAATGGTTTAAGAAGAATGGAGTACAAAGAATATGATTCCGCAGGTTTTTGTATTCACTGGAACGATAACAGAAACTTCGTCTAATTTAAAAAAGTTAGGAAGGTGAGAAACTTCAAGCAATGGCAGATCTTCTAAACACGATTAACATGCATGGTGAAGTGTCTAATCACGTGGGTATAGCATACCCAAGATTCAAACGGTCAACGTTTAAAATGCGATCCAAGTGGATATTATCTTAAACCAATGGTTTTTACTCCATTTGGTTGTTGTTCTTGCCATGTACTTACGATCCCATTCCATTTTGAACATTTTTACCGATTCTTGAAGTTTTGAGTTTAGGGTTGTTACCATAGGGTAAAATAGTATTCCAAATTCTTTGTTGTTGAATTGGTAATATTTAAACTATTTCAAGTGATTTGATAGGAAGATTGTTGCGAAATTTATATGCAAATGTTTACAAAATTAGATACTTACATTTAAGTGGGGAAAGGATTAAAAAGATGAAAATTTTAATTTTTATATATTGGCATATAAACACCAACAGAGGAGTTTATTTGGTTGGTTTAATGAGGGCCATACGTTAAAAATTGTTTTCTTTTTTGTCTTTGATGATATTAGTTTTAGAACTATTAATTACCATTCTCCAGCATTGATGGGGTCTTTGTATATTAGATATTACTTCTCATTCAACACTCTATTTGAATTAAGTACTGAGTAATATATAAATTAC
>NIJG01000152.1:19471-31883 GCA_002201625.1 Euglossa dilemma
TAATATTAATTAATTATATGACTCTTTTTAAGAATAATTATAATTTTTTTATGAAATTAGATCTAAATTTGATATCAAACAAATTTCTCTGAATTCAGGCAATAATTACAAACAAAAATGTCATACATTGAATCTAAAATTCGCCTAGTTTTGACTCCTTAAAAACTATCGAACCAAATATGAACACATCATTATCTTCCTCGTGTGTTTCACTCTACAATAGTATGTAGAAACAAGAAACGAAACTAAATATTAAACCGAGATTACAGTATGAAGTATTGCCTAGTCCATTTCTCTTTTCTTTTTATACTAACCTAAAAATCTTAGCATAAAGTGATATTCTAAATACCTAAACACAGTAGATACTTCGAAGCTCTCAATCTTACGACTAATTATAGGAAACACGTTACAATTATGAGTTAGTATGAGAAAGAAGGGAATAATACTGGAAGAATATTATAGACGAACAAAAATACACGCCTCCACATTATATCTAAAGAGATCATTTCCGATTGACAGCTTCAGAGAACCCTAATTACGCTACTTCTTCCAATTACCGTCTAATCACAGACCCAGCTAAATTAAGAAAAAGAACTCGATATCCTATCTTTCCAGAAAATTCTGAAACATAAAAATAAAACATAACAAAACCAAGACTAGAAGGTTCAAAAGTTCCTAACGCAAATATCACGACACCTGTGTTCGATCTACGTATCTAGAACACGAGTTCTAAATACCAACGATCCAAGCCCTCTACGGGCCACATAGAAACAACATAACCATGACGTGCTAAAACTATCACAATCTCAAAACATTGAACCATGCATTTACCTCAAAACCACGAACCATGTTTAACCCAAGCCTCAAATTCCAAAACCTCTACGAACTCCCTAGAAACAACGTAACCATGACGTACTAACACTGTCATAATCCTAAAACATGGAACCCTCCATTTACATCAAAACCACGAATTATGCTAAATCCGAGCCTCAAATTCCAAGATCTCTACGGACCACACAGAAACAACGTAACCATGACGTACTAACGCTGTCATAATCCAGAAACATGGAACCCTCCATTTACTTTAAAACCACAAATTATGCTAAACCCGAGCCTCAAATTCCAAGATCTCTACGAACCACATAGAAACAACGTAACCATGAAGTACTAACACTATCATAATCCCAAAACGTGAACCCTTCATTTACCTAAAAACCACGAACCATGTTCATAAAACTATAAAATACCAAGTATCTAGAACCCAAGTTATAAATACTAACGATCCTATCCCTCTACGGGCCACATAGAAACAACGTAACCATGACGTGCTAACACTGTTACAATCCCAAAACGTGGTACCGTTCATTTACTTCAAAACCACGAACCATGTTCATAAAATGAATAAAATAAAATATCAATTCTGATTTGACCTATCATCCGAAGCTATAGATTTTGTAGACCGCGTTCCTCGATGGCGAAGTGAAGGCGCAGGACTTACGCAAAATAGAGCAAGCCAGCTCGGTGATTTCGCGGGCATATCAGTCGGATTTACATTATCATAATTCCAAAACGTGGGACCGTCCATTTACTTAAAAACCACGAATCATTCTTAATCCAAGCCTCAAACTCCAAGACTTCTACGGACTCCATAGAAACAACATACTAACACTGTCATAATCCTAAAACGTGGTACCGTTCATTTACCTCAAAACCACGAACCATGTTGATAAAACGAATAAAATAAAATATCAATTCTGATTTGACCCATCATCCGGAGCTGTACATTTTCTAGACTGCGTTCCTCGATGGCGAAGTGAAGCCACAGAACTTGCGCAAAATACAGCAAGCCAGCTCGGTGATTTCGCGGGCATATCAGTCGGATTTACATTATCACAATCCCAAAACGTTGGACCGTCCATTTACCTAAAAACCACGAATCATTCTTAATCCAAGACTCAAACTCCAAAACTTCTACGGACTCCATAGAAACAACGTACTAACACTGTCATAATCCCAAAACGTGGTACCGTTCATTTACCTCAAAACCACGAACCATGTTAATAAAACGAATAAAATAAAATATCAATTCTGATTTGACCCATCATCCGGAGCTGTACATTTTCTAGACCGCGTTCCTCGATGGCGAAGTGAAGGCACAGAACTTGCGCAAAATAGAGCAAGCCAGCTCGGTGATTTCGCGGGCATATCAGTCGGATTTACATTATCACAATCCCAAAACGTTGGACCGTCCATTTACTTAAAAACCTCGAACCATGTTGATAAAACGAATAAAATAAAATATCAATTCTGATTTGACCCATCATCCGGAGCTGTACATTTTCTAGACCGCGTTCCTCGATGGCGAAGTGAAGGCGCAGGACTTGCGCAAAATGGAGCAAGCCGCCTCGGTGATTTCGCGGGCATACCAGTCGGATGAGCGGTCGCAGTGGGTGCGGTAGCTAGATCGCGGTTCGAACATGCGGATCGGCGTTTGGTGACAGAACGGCTGACAATTATGCGAGCCAAGCCCGCGGGATGAGCTAACGCACGCGAGCCCGGCATCAAGCGCGGTCTCGCGATCTCGCGGCTTTCCCTGCTCTTCTCTTCTCTTGGCTACTCTTCGCTCCGGCGATCACGCGCTAAAAATAATAGCAGACAGGCACGGCCAGACGTGCCGAAGGCGAGCGTGAATCAAACCGCGGAGGAAGTAGAGGCTCGCGCGGTTCTTTACCGTCTTACTCATTTACGATTCGGTCCCGCTAAGCGTGCCGATTTTTCACCGCAGCTCCACTTCGTTCCAGGATCACTGCACCGCGGTCCTACTTGAGATCCGCAGAAATAGAATCGAACGTGTGCCTTCTTTCCGTTCGTTTCGCCTCGGTACTTGTCTCTTCTTGCGGGAGACACGGAGAGGTCTTGATTCGCGAGCAATGATACGAGAATACTATTTAGGGAATACCGTGTGGAGGATATTGGGACCAAAGTACCAGATAGGGATTATTTAGATATTCTTCGATTATTCGTAGATCGATTATTGCGTAGGAAAGGATTCTTTGGAGAGCTCTACTATAATCGATGGGATAATTGTCCTTTAGGAGTTCTGACACCTTTAGAAGTATCTAAATTGTAAATTATTTGAGGATGAAGTATTGTACGTAATGTTTTCTGAAACAAATTGTAAATTAACTGGTGATGAAATATTGTACCTAATATTTTCTGAAACATATTGTAAATTATTTGGAGATGAAATACTTAACCTAATGTTTTCTGAAACTGGAGAATAAATAAATAAGAAGAAAAATCTATGAGAAGTATTTTAAGAAATGCTATGTTTTTCTGCGAACGGGGCTTAGTTTTTGAAAAAGTCGAGTTTGAACATTCGTCTTGGACTTTTTGTATACAATACTAAATATCCTTTTTCTTTTTTTAACCCTTTGCACTCAAGAGGCGCTTCCCAATTGCCATTTAATCGGATTTTAAAGATCGATGTTAATTAATATAGGAAATTTAAAATTAAACTATGCCTTGAATGTCAAAGTGAAATAATTCTACTTGTATGCTTAATTTGTATACGATTCCTTATTTGTCGTTTCAAAAATATCGTAAATTTTATGACAGAAATATACTATTTTTCTGTAACGAAAGAATCACCGAGTGCAAAATGAATGATATTTATAAACATAATATAAGTGTTTGCATATACAGCTTTTAACAAGTGATATGGTGTATATAGGAAGAAGAAGGTCTCAAGATTATATTAATAGAATTAGAAAATAATTCAACTATGCATATCTATATTACATGCGATAAATAAATTATAAACGTGCATGTTAATGAATAACAAAAATATTTGAAAGTAACGTTTAGTACATAAGCATTTCAATACTTTCGTGTATAACTGTATATTGCTCGACGAATCCTAAATTTTTAATTTGATTTTCTCAAAAACTATGCTCCAAATATTAGATTTTACATATCAGACACCCTGTATTCAGAATACTACTTATAGAATTGGAAGTACTANACTAATCGAAAGGATTATTAATTAAAAGATAAGAAGTTTCGATATAACTTTAATTCATTTTTCGCTATTTATGCAATCTTAAAGCGACTTTCCATTGAGTATACTAGCACCGCCACCATTCGTATTTCTAATAAACGTACCATAAATATCATAAACATCGTGGAATTATTTTCTAATATTACCGATGTAATCTTGGAATTTTCTTATTATTTCATGTACCAATATCGTTTCAAATTTTTCAGTTGAATATATAGAACATAAGCATTTCAATACTTTCGTGTATAACTGTATATTGCTCGACGAATCCTAAATTTTTAATTTGATTTTCTCAAAAACTATGCTCCAAATATTATATTTTACATATCTTTCGGAGACACCCTGTATTCAGAATACTACTTATAGAATTGGAAGTACTAGATAGGAGTAAGTATCTTCATAGTTATCGCGAAGGAAGTACTATCATAAAGAATACAATATAGCATAGTTATTATTCTACAGACAATTATCTAGAGAGTGCTACCTTAAATAGTATACTACTTAGATAATACTATCCTAGAGAGATTTATCTCAAGTATTACTACATGAGAAGTACTAAGCAGGAAGCTCTAAATGATTACTCTAGAAGAATTACTTCGTCGAAAGTATTATGTTCAAAGTACTATATATGCGGTATTATATAAAAGGCGTTACATACGAGATACTAAATAGGGAATACTATGTGAAGAATATTATATAGGAAGTACCGTACATGGAGTGCTATGCAAGGTGTAGAATGTAGAATATCATGTGCTCGAGAGTAACTATGTTTGCTACAAGACTATCACGAACGACGGGGAATTAACGCGATTGGAAAGCGCGTAATCTTCTTTATTTCGCGTATGGCAAATTGGAGGAATTATATAAGAGTAAATCGGTTATCGCGTAATACACGAAGTAAGAAATTATGCTGATAATATGTTGCTTTAAGGAATACTTAATAATTACGCGAGTGACCGTAGCCACGTGTAGTAATTGTATGAAATTTATTATTCCGAGAATTCTTACATTTTTCTTATTTCTCCTCGAATTTTTCATCGAATTACCCACTCGAAGCGCCAAAAGTCCTCGAAGCGGCAACGCGGATTCGTGTAAAATCGGGAAAAAATCCCAACATCGCACGGCGCGATGCAAAATTATTTTTAAATTATTCTCGCGAATGATTATTCGCTATTGAAACAAACTTGCATCATCGCTCAGCCGAAACAGCAATCTTACTACAATAATACGTACAAACGATTGCGTTCACAGCTTCGATCATACTGTGATGTAATGACGTTCAATGTCTCGCAGTGTTGATTAATAAAGACTATTTGCATTTATATACCGCTCATGATTTCAACCTTCTCCTTATTACTTAACGACATGCCACATTACAGTTCTCTTACAAAACACGTAAACATTTCATACGAGTTTCTGCACCATTATCTCTCATTGTCCTCCGTCATTATAAAACACATCATCATTCGTTACAAAAGTTTCCTCTTCACCGTGTAAAGCCACGCCAAATCCGTATCGACAGGCGTGCGCTTACCGGCTTCAATTTTAAAACAGAGACGAACGAGAACCGGCAGATAAAACTCGAACGGTTCAAGGACGTGTTTCCGGTTTCGCGGTTACGCGGCCTAAAATTAACCGATTTGAATTGCCCGCGCGAGGCCTAGCCTTAAACCCGCGACATCGGTCGCGCGATATTTACATACCGGGATCCCTCGATGACTTGTTGATTCTATAATCTTGCGATTCCGCGAAGTAGTACTAGAATTCCGATCTTCCGCGACGCACCGTCAGTTTCGCCGATCTCGATAACGCCACGCGTACGTCGCGCGAAATCGGTGACACGAAAGTCACCGAATCGGAAGTGTAAACTAAGTTCTTAACGCATCTTCCCTTTCCCGTGATCACCGTTTATCTCGACGATAATTTCCACCCGGTTCCTCCGCGTTTAGGACGTTAACACTGAGAACCGCTGCTGCTTTTTGCCGTAATTTGCATAATTATATATATGCACGCGAGTTATAAATAATTTTACCTTAAAGACGGTAAAATATTTAGCAAAGATACGCGTGATTTAACCTTTGGTCAGTCGCATGTTGCGTTACCGATCTCAGACGTCAATTCCGAAGGAGACAGTGCGGTTAGAGCAGCTCGAGGTTGGCGCGCTTTTGGCAGAAGCACGAGAGATAGGGAGTGAACGCGGGAAAAGCAGCCACGTGATATGCGGTGCGATAGAAGGGTGTAGGAAGGGTCAGTGGTGGCGACGAGAGGACGATTTTCCAGTGGCTTGGCTCAGCTGATCGGCTCGTGCGGCGAGAAAAGAGGCGACAGTGCGTGCTAGTGCGTGCGATCGTGCAAACGACATTCACGGTCGGATAACGTACGTCGGGTGAAATGCTCGAACGTGATCGCGACGTGAATGTTCCATGGCGTGGGACTCGTCGCCTGAGGAGGATCTACGCTGCAACCTACCGTGGAATGCCGCCTGTGAGTCTTACAAAACAGTGAACCATTCTTTCTAACTCGCCTGCGCACACGCGGCTACGTCGACGTGGAACGTGCCGATGAAAGGTTGTGACAGGAACGAGACCAGATTTCCATTCGTCTGAAATCTCGGGTCAAACCGTCCCTTCTGCCTCATCGAGAAGGTTCATTCGTCAAAGGTTACAAGGAAAAGTCGAATTTCCCAGCGGAATGTTTGCCTTAGTCGCGTCGCTGTCAAAATCGCGAATGTAAATACGCGAATAGATAAACGAGATGTTCGATTGATCTCGCGAATGAAACAGTTTCACGGTTCATTCCGAATGAAGAAACAGATTGGAGATATTTGAGATTTTAGGTTATATGGGTGTTATTTGTCACGGAAATTCCAAGTCGAAGGAAATATATGATTTTAATTGATGAATATAAAAATACGCGACGTAAGGGACGACTTTGTTTGGAAAATGTACCTGCAATTGAAAGTGAGAATAGATAGACGTGTTTTGATTCTTCGTGAAGTATAAGTAATGGAAGAGTTTCTGTCATACATTTTTCAATAGTCCGACTGTTGAGGAATTTACAGTGGCGTAGAGGAGCATTTTCCGTATCATCAATGACATAGTATGTTTGATAGTAGAAACCAGGAAAATAGGTGTTGTTTGTATTCACAGGTGAATCGCCACTGACGAATTCCGTCCCGTCCTTGTTCGTATTTACTAATCACCAGCTTTATCGAGAGTTTAAAATTTACACGCAGCGCATTCATAAATATATATACACAATCAATTATTCTAACTTTAGGGTTTCGATATAATTATACATTACCGTTAATTTTGAAACACTGCGATTCCACGGTTACGGTGTACGAGGAATAACTTAATGAAACGTGCGTTGACGAATAAAAATGATAAAAATGGTATATGAGTAATCGACGAAAATCGCGAAATTTATAATCTGTGTATTTGAACGTGGAAACGATACGATTCTGCTCATTTCCAAGGAACTGTCACAGATACTCTTTTGTTTACCATCTTTGGCGTCGTCGTGTTTTCATTGATATGCGTGCGCGAGCCAACCTCGTCGATTTACTATCTTTGCAATTCTCCGGGATTCGGCGTATCCGCAAAAAATTATCGATCCTTTCGAATGTGAATTAATCCCCGGGACATTTTCCATCGCGCGGCCATCCCTATGGCAAGTAATTTCTCGGTGCGTCGCAGAAAACATTCGCTGACACGAACACGCCGATAAATGAACGCTGATTTCACGGCCCAGAAAATTCTTAAATCACCGCTACCTCGATGCTGACCTCTCTCACTCGCACCGGTAAGCGACATTCTCTCTTTTCAATCTATTATAGCGAGGATTGCGCTACCTTTACGAAGCCGGGATAAAATTAGAAAAACAACGGACGTATGAAACCATCTCCCTCTTGCTCTCTTACTTCTCGCCTTTCCTTTCGATCTCTTGGTCACTCTCTTTCTCTCTCTCCTACACTTTTGTTTCGATTCTCACTCTCTTACTCTCTCTTTACCTCTGTTGGTCTTGATTTTTCTCTTGTTTCCCCCTTTTTTTGCTCTGTTGCTTCCTCTCTTTCTCTCTACCCCTTTTTCTTGGTATTTCTTATTTTCTATCCCTTTGGTTCTATTGTTTTTTCTTGGCCTCTCTCTCATTATCTTGGTATCTTTTTTATTATTTATCTCTTTGGTTCTGTTGCTCTCTCTTGGATTCTCTCTCATTATCTTGGTATCTTCTTTTATTTTCTATCTCTTTGGTTCTTTTGCTCTCTCTTGGTCTCTCTCTTATTATCTTCGTATCTTTTTTATTTTCCATCTCTTTGGTTCCATTGGTCTCTCTTGATCTCTTCCTTTTTTTGCTGTGTTTGCTTGTTTGTCTGTCTGAGTCTCTTTGTTTTTTTATTCTATCGTACTTTCTCGTTCTTTTTCTCTTATTTTCTATTTTTTTTTATCGTACCTTTCTTGTTATTTACCTATCATTATTTCAATATTTGTTGTCGTCTAGCTGTTACTGTCTACTCGCTCAGTTTAGACTGTCATCTAATCTAATTTAGAAGCTGTGAACCATGTATTAGAACGTGAAGGTATTTCTTCTCGGTATCCTTCTTCATAACACATCCATCTCTCTCTTCCCGTTAATGCCAATGTCATCTCATGACCTGAAGAATAATCTTTTTACACGTGTAAAAGTCTACGTATGAGAGTTACGATTCCGAAATTAATCGTCGAATTCAAATTTTAACAGTTCATCAATGAAAATCGTCTTTAAATTGTAATATTTTTATTTTTAAAGCTGGGTTTGTAGTAAATTCTCAAAACTCGAATTCGAAGCATCGTAAGACTTCGATGTCCTCGAAAGTGGTGAATTTGTTTTATGAAAGAGGTGTCTTTATTTAAAAATTGGCGTCTTGATAAAATTTCTGAACAAATCTTTGTCGATCATAGTTGATAATCTCATAGAAATTTATATTCGCAAATTTTATATTTCTTACTATGTAGTTGTTGAGAATCTTGAATCAAGCGTAGTTTCGAATTCTCAAAACTCGAAACATTCTTTGACTGCGAAAGACTTATCATTTCGAAAAACAATCGTAAAATTATTCTCATAAATGTATATACAAATTATATAAAGGAAAATCTATTAACACTAAACCTACGATGACCTAAATGAACAATTTCAAAATTTTCATTAAAAATATCGCACTCTATGTTATCACTTTGATTATTTGTTTTCGCAATTTTTCTTCCGATATGCATATAAGTTAAATTTTTCGTTTCATCATTTGACCGGTCGTGTTATGTTTAGTGTTAATTCATTTTCTGACATACAAATAAAAAATTCAAGGTGGACTCAAAAATGGAATTTCCTCGTCGTCTGACAATTCCTCGTGTAGCAACCAAAAATCACGAAAAACATAATCAACCATAAACCATAAATAAAAGCAGACAACGAATTCAACAGCGACGTTACAAATTACTATAACCAATTCCAACACTAAAACACACGACAACACTCGAACTACGAATCTATAATAAATAGCTAAACCATACCTAAATAATAATAATAATAATAATTCTACAAATACACGTATAAACCGTGTTATTAATAATCCCAAAAATAACAAATCTCGAATAAAAATCTTTCCAACAAATTTACCCGTTCAACTACATCCCTTATTCGCAAAATTCGCATCCAGCTAAAATTAAATCTCGCTATAGTTTCTCAAGATATCCCTATCGACTTATCCACGCTACCCTAGCAATCCAATATAGTATCAACATAGAATCGATACAGTTAAGCACCAACTATCACCTTACATAACTTCAAACGATAAAAATACCGTGAAATTAGCAGTATCGTGGACCAGGGATAGCGAATATAGGCCACGAAACTTCAACGCGAAAGTGTCACCTAATAAGCGTGCCGAATGGATAGATCGGAATCGCGTGAAATCTACGAAGAACTGGACTGGTAGATTGGAAAGAAAGGTTGCTGAATGGTAAAGTGACGAAGAATGGTTCCGGAGCAGCTTCGCGTCCGCGATTGACCCGCTATCCGTTTCTTTGGGTTTCATGCGTCCGGTATACCTCGGGTATTGAATATTGCGCCAGGCAACGAGAGTGGTTCTGGGTGGTCCTTGTGCGGCCGAAATGTTAAGCAGAAAGGGCAAAACGGACAGCAAGACGGTCACTGAAAGAGCGAGATAAAGAAAGAGAGAAAACGTGGAGGTCCCTATTGGGTTCTCGGCGTGCCTTTCGTACCCCTGGAATGTGGCCGATGTCTCTATCCGCTTCTTGCAACGGCCGCGATCGCGGGGACCACACGAATCGATAATTGCCTCTTTCGAAAAATTGCTCCCGCCTTTTCCACTTGGGCCAGTTAAACGTCGTTTTTCTGGCCAACGCGTCGGTACGCGCCTCGAATTTCGCTCGCGTAATACCGAGCGCGAAACAGTGACCGGTTGAAGAAGCGAGATCCCGAGTACGCTGTTCTGTCATCGGGATCTTCCGACCTGTCCGAGGGTCCAACGAACTTGGCTGTCGAAACGAGTCACGCGAATGGAATTAGTTGTCCTTGTAGGACAATAGAGTTATAGATCTTTAGTTTCCTCTTTTTCCTCCCTTTTTTCTTTTACCAATTTTTGTTGCTATATAATAGTTTCGTAGTTAATGTGTGATAGATTTTTAATTGAATGTCAGTTTCTCTATTGATACCAGTATATATATACAGTAAAGATATAAATAATAGTGTGTTGTATTTATTTGTTTAGGTTCCTGTTTCTGATTTATTTCATATAGCGATATATTTTCTTTAAATTATATAATAGTTTGTTAATTAGATGATAATAAATTGATTTTGTTTCCTGTTTTTCATTTCTTTTTTTCAGGAATGTTTATTACTATATAATAGTTTCTTAGTTAACATACAATAAATTTCCAGCTATATGATGATTTAATTATAAAACAAATTGATTTTTGATTAGTATATCTACGTGGTACCATCTACGTGGTTTATGGGGTTAATTAATAATTTTTGTTCGTCAAATTCACCATTGGTATTTATATATAGTAAGATATAAATAACAGTTTACCGTATTTATTTCTTTAGTTTTCTATTCGTGATTTCTTTCAACGATATAATTTCTTTAAATTATGTAGCAGTTTGTTAGATAGACGATAATAAATTGATTTTGGATCAGTGTTTCTCGACGTGAATTGTATGGTTAATTTAAAAATTTAATTCGTTAGCTTCACCACTTATATCTACATATAGTAAAGAGTTAAATAACAGAATTCTGTATTTATTCGTTTAGTTTCCTGTTCTTTAATTTATATACTTAACATTTAACAAATTAGGTTAGATCAGTAGTGGAGTATATGTACTGCATAGAGGAATAATTTTGAATATATGTAATATAGTTCTGTATTTACTAATTAATAATATATTCCCCGTTTTTACACCATTAACACAATTTTTCATTTTCATTATACTTTAACAATGTTATTTAAGCGTCATTTTTGAGTCTGCGTTGAATCTTTTATTTAAGCAGCAAAGAATAAACTAATAGACTTTTATTTGTACGTCATAAATTTGAAATACTTCAAATATAAACATATTTTGAATTTAACTTTCAAATGCGAAAATATTCGAAATTCTTCTGATAATTATTCGAATAAGAAATTATTTCAAACATTTAAAAATCTTCTGAAATTTTTGAAGTTCAGAAGATAATTTAACATTTATACTCGATGAATATTCGTCATACTATCCTATACCAGATCAAAACATCCTCTAATTACAGGTACTCTTGTAAAGCTGTTACTCTCTAATTACGATCGTTTTTGTCTTCGTATCATTTCGACTACAAAGCCGAAATATTAACCTTTATATATTTCCGTCACGCTTTGTCTAATCCGGGAAATACGTATTGTGATTAAGGAATTACCTAAATCTGTGAAATTAAATCCCTTAATCCAATTTAAGTCACTGAACTTGAACTTGCGAGTTATCACGATCGCGCCACATTGAATGAAAGGAGATTAGGACTCGTTTTGTTCAACCAACCCTTTCATGCTGATAATCCGATTAGGTGTAAATAAAGGAAACTTTGAAAATAGTTTTAACCGGTGTATAATGTAGAATAAGGGCGTTTATCTTTTCCTAAATACGAAATTATCGATTTACAATTGACATAATGAATATATGTACATCATAAGCGATACGTAAAATAACGCTTTAAGTTAAATAAATTTTATTATGGATCTCTTATACAAAAAGAATATTTCAATTTTCTGGATGAAAAATAATTTACGCGATATTTTTCTTTTTAATTTATTTAATAAAGTATTTAATTCG
>NIJG01000152.1:39688-88605 GCA_002201625.1 Euglossa dilemma
GAATATGCAAGTACAATTTTGATCTATATGTAGAAATGGAAATAGTAATAACGATAATTAAACAATTGGATATTTAATTTTTTTATTTACTTACTGGAAAATTGCCGTGGGAGAGGCAGAAAGGGGTGAGAACTTGTTTTGTGAAAATAATATTGATTCAGAAAGATTTGTTTATTTATTTGTGGATATTTGCAAGTTATTTATTATGTCCTATTTTCGAAAAATCAGAACTATAGTAACCAAATTTTAATATAGGTAACTATATTTCATAAATATTTACTGTTATGCATGTATTATTGAAAATATCGTAACATCTAGAACAAGGATGTATTTTAAAAATGAAAAACAGTTGTACAAATCTAAATAGAAGTACATGTAGTGATATAAATTAAATAAGCAATTATGCATATCAAATTATTTTCAGTATAACACTTCATAATTATTATAAATTGATAGTACTAGTATAGAAATACTGCAAATAGTTGCATTTTGCTAACTTGGAAACATTGGAATTTCTTGTTATGATTATTTTATTTCGTTGTACATGTATATGCCGATTAAATTCTTTCTTTGACTATACCATTCGGTTAGAATAAAAACTCATCTAACTGTTTGGTATTTGTATTTTGAACTGTACAACATAATGTAAAGTTGAGGGAAACCGTATATTTTATTTAAATTATCGAAAATATTTATCAATTAAAATATACAGATATCATACACAGAACATAATCTAATGTTAAAATTTGTTTACAATTGGATATGTGCATTAGTCATTTTTGATTTTTATACCATCTATTTTAAATTATAAGGACCATTCACGATATTATAATTAATTTTAAATAATTCTAATATTAATTAATTTCTCTCATCGTTTGAGGAACATTCGTAATTGGTCAAAAAGGATTCAAAATATTCAAATTCTTATTCACATTGCGATAAAGTACTCTACAAAATTATCAAAGAAAGAGAAACAAACACTTCAGTACACGTTTCATTACAACTCCGTTCATAACCACGCAAGCTTCTAAACGCATAAAAAGCGACACGAGTCAAAGGAGGCTGAAAAACCTGAAGGTCAACCATTGAAAGATACAGTATCATTCGGATACCATTCATTTTCTTCTCTCTCTGTACGGAGAGTAAAAAACACCGCACATGCGTGCGATTTTTACGTTTCCATCGATAAACATTCGATCGAATTTTCCCAGTTTTTATCTGCTGGATAACTCAATTCGCGCTCAGCTCAGCTGAGATGCCTATCTATTCGTTATATAACAGAGTATCCCAACGTAGCAAAACAGGCGTACGTAGTCATACTAGAGGTATTTCTCGTTTCTTGTGCACTTGACCCCGAAAATTAAACGTGACGTAGCCAGCGTAGACGTCTGCTTTCGTAGGCGCGAAATCGTTTCGCAACTATGGCCGAGACGGTTGTAATCGTTGCGAAAATCGCTACGTCACTCGGTTAACCAGTCCTCGGGATGGGACGTGTAGCAGCGAAAGCAGAAGGAAGCCGCCGGTGAAGAGGTCGACCTTGATTCCGAATTCGTTCCCTCCACTTTCGAGATCGATCCTAATATTTCCCGCGACTTTCCCGCTTCCGGGGCCCGTCGGTCCCCTTGTGACGTCAGACGCGTAATCGCGCAAGGTTGCGTCGCTTGGCATAATCCGTGGCACCGAAACCCACAAACCGTTACACCGATCGTTCCGACTCATAACGTGATTTCCAAAGAGAGTGTAATAGAAATCGCTTAGTCACGTAGAAATCCTTTCTCCGTTATCGATCCTATGCCGCAGCACGTACATTCGTCAATTCAACGTTGACTGCTAATACTGCTAACACATTCTCTGCGATGTGTTCGTTGCGAAATTGGAGGATCTCGCGAACGTGGAAGGTTCGAATCGGTAGAGTTCAAGTTTGAGGTCTACCTGCGCGATGATTTTGGATTAGGACGCAATGGAATTTCCATGGCTAGTACGTGGATCGTGTAGCAACGTTGGTCGATAGAATACTTTCGGATCCTATGCAACACGTTTGTTCGAGAGATTGAAGAACGTAGCGATGGTTTGAATCGGACGAGTTCAAGTTTGAGGTCTACCCGTGTAACGATTTTGGATTAGAATGTAATGGGATTTCGATGAGTAGCTCGATACTACTAGATTCTGACCGCTGTGTTTGATTGAAAAATTTTAAAGCACGAGGAACGTGAAAGGTTTGAATCGGGCGAGTTCTAGTTTGAGGTCTACCTGTGCGATGATTTTGGATTAAGACGCAATGGAATTTCCATGGATAGTTCGTAGATCATGTAGCAACGTTAATTGATAGAATACTTTCGGATACCATGCAACGCGTTTGTTGGAAAGATTGGAGACTGTAGCGAAGGTTTGAATCGGGGAAATTCAAGTTTGAGGTCTAACTGTGTAACGATTTTGGATTAGAATGTAATAGGATTTCGATACGACGTAGCAATTTTGATTGATGGAACAGATTCTGTACGCTGCATTTGATTGAAAAATTGGAAAACCCGAGGAACGTGGAAGGTTTGAATTGGTTGAGATCAAGTTTGAGATCTACCTGTGTAAGGGATTAGAATGTAACGGGATTTTCGATCCGCTGTTGGCTATTAGAAACTATATCTATCAGAATTATTTCCAAATGTAAGAAACTTGGGATATTTCGAATTGTTCGGGATCAAGTTTGAGGATAAGATCGTGATAGGTAATTTTAAATGCGATAACACAAATCGTTTAAATTCTATGAATTGTATTTATCATAGTAATTGAAAATCTAGGAAACGTGAAAGTGTCGAGCGAGTTCGATTAAAATTTCTATAACTTTAAATTAAAACATACTTCCTATCTGAACCAAAAAATTCAACAATATCCAATTATCATTTACACGAATTCGCAATTTTTATAACTTTACATTAGACAACCATACGTTATAACAACCATATATAGGATATTTTGTCTTGACCCGATCACCCGCGACGATTCGTAAGAATGGTGTCATTGAGGGGAATCTGCTTAGTAATTATCGAGAAGCGTGACGTCTTTGAGCTACAACGGAGAATCTTCCACGGAAAAATCTAGGAAAGAAATGTCATCGTCTGTTGCTTTACCGTTTCCGTCTTACCCAGAAAGATGGTTTATTTCCTCTAGGAAGTAGCGACTCTGTTACTAACGAAGCAGCAACTCGATGTCCCTTCGATCTAATGGGGTTTCACGCGGAATTACGGGATACGAGCAAGGGAGTCGGTGAAAGGAAACGTCATCGCCGATTTCAGGTGCGAAGCGAACTTTCAGGTTGGGAACGTCGTCGGCCAGAGAGGAGTACACGGTTAAGCGAACACGCGACTAATTGATCCGAGATTCAACGATAGCCATCGACAAGAATTACGATCTCGCAGAAATACCTGGAAACACCAAGGAACCATCTCCGAATTATTCGAATCATCCTCAAATTCGTAATTCAAACATGGACTGTCTCCTCCCGTATATGCAAATATCGTCCGATGATCGATCACGGACCAAGTATGAGAAGGCTGAATCAAGGAAAAGCTTTATTATCAAGAAGATTCTAGGAAGGCGTTAATAACAAATAACCCAGCGTAGAGCTATGCAAATGACTCATTGGGCCAGGATAAGCGTGCCTGGTGGCCGGAATAGGATATTCCGCTGAAAGAATCGACGCAAAGCGCTCATTGTCATTGTCATCGTGGAGCATTTGCTCGATACGCTCGTTATCGTCGCAATCTCGACTGCAATTAATCCACGCTGTTGCACGACCAGCTAGATATCGTAATTATTACTATTATCGTCATCTTCTCTATTATTAGCGTTGTTCCACGTTGTTATGTCTACGAGAGTTCGCGCGCGCGCACACGCGCGTATCACCGCGGCTGTGACGTAGTCAAAAAGTCACGAGCCGACTTTGCCGCTTATTAATTGCACGTCTCGCGAGACGAACCTCCTTCCTCGCCGATGCTGCATGCAAAAGTCTGGACTTGCACAGTGCCACCGGATTAACAGACGTTCCAGCCTCGCCGAGCATCCGACGATAATTAACATGGTCGCGCGTACAGCCAGGCTAATGACGCACACGCCTCACGGAAAACTCGCTCTCGGAAACGGATTTATTTATAAAAACACATTAATGTACCGCTGATTCTCACGGAGGAGGCGAACCGGCTAACGACGTGTCTTCTGTTCCGAGCGATGGAAAAAGCGCTCGCGTGCCAGCCACGGAACGTTCGCGCAGCTGCGAGGACCGAGCCTCTTTCTAGACGACATACCACCGATGCACTGTCCTCAGCATCCGATCGTAGGACGCGTAACAACCAGCTAGACACCTCGACGAATCTTCGCGCCGTTCTTCTCCAGGTGCAACTGGTCAGAAGGAAAGGAAGAGGAGAAGAGATCGAGAGCGGAAAGTTCGGGCTGAAGGAAAATGGAATCGCAGCATCCGTTTGGAGAACGACGTGGAACGATCTGTGCCAGATGGTATCGCGATGGTGCACCTGTGAGCGGCGCGGTTGGAGGAGCCGCGGAACGTGCCGGTGTAGCATCGAGCTTCCAGCAAGCTGATCGTGAGGCGAAGTCGAGATCGCTTCGTTTAGATGCCCGGCTTCTACGAGGCGGGAAAGTGGGGATAAACCGATGGAAGGCGTTTAGTGGGGATAGCTGGTCGCTCGCGGGGAGTTATGAATGAGTCGTGGAGTCCTGACCCACGAGTGTCACGTGGTGGGGGTGGCGGTAGTGGTGAGCGTGAAGCAAAGGGGAGGGATGCGGTCGGTGGCAGGGGGCGGGAGAGCGCGGCGGAGGCGGAGGAGCAAAAGGAAAAGGAGGCCGGGGGAGGAAAGAGGAATAGAAAAGGAGCAAGGAGTAACGAGAGAGGAGAGCGAGAGGGATCCTCGGTGGTCTGGAGACACGGTGAGAGAGAGAGAGAGAGGGAGGGAGGGAGAGGGAGAGGAAAAGAGAGAAAAGCGAGAAAGCGATGAAGGAAGGGCAAGGATGAGTTGGTGGGGGTAGTTAGGATTGACCGAAAGCGGGGTGTGGGCCACGTGCTTCGGTGGCTTTACAATCGTATATAGGCACCGGTCGACCGAGTGGCCACTACCATACACTGATAGTCATACACTCGAGCCGCACGAAATAAAAGAGGAAAAGAACGTCGGTGGAGGAAGAAGAAGGAAAAGAGGAAAGAAAGGAAGAGGAAAGAGAACGAAAGAGAATACAATAGATAGAGAGGGAACGGGCAAGAGAAACGACCTACCGACAAGCAAGGCAGACAGACAGAAGTCCACCTTCCACTTCTCCATTCCCTTACGCAGGTTCACTCCTACTATAACGACGAACGAACAGCCTGCCTCTGCTCGCTCGCCTGCCTATAGCTGGCTTCTCCTTCTCTGTTTCTATACCTACCTACCTACCTACCTTCTCTGCGCCGTGGTTAACTCGGACAGAGGCGAGAGGTGATACACTCGATACACTCAGCCGGACGAGGGCGACGAAGACCTCAGTCACCTCCTGACATTCGGTATGGTACGACCTTACCCCACTGGCGTGTGACTAACGAGCTATCGCCGAAAGGAGGGTCGAGAACGCCGAGAGAGGATCCTGGAGACGCGCACCGGGGACCAAAGACAGCCCGGTGAAAGGGATAATCACCGAACAACGGACAGCCCGGGGAAAACTGTGAGAGAGAGAGAAAAAAGGAAGGCCGAGGAACCGGAGGAAAAGAAAGCGCCGCCGCTGTTACCACCGCCACCGCACGGACCACCCTTAACGGTGTACCAAAGCCGTTGATTCTTTTTCCTTTCCACGCGAACCCCCCCGCCACATTCTTAAGCACCTACCGCTCCCCTCCTCCTACCTTCCTCTGAGACAGCTCTCGTAACCCCCTTCCCCCCTCGTATAAGAATCAGTGCATCGCGTGTGTCGGGACCAGTGCCAAACGGGTTGTGATTCTGTGCGGACAGTTTTTCAAGTGTGATCACTACCGGTAGCCTAAACCACCGGCGAGTCCTATGATCTAACCGAGGAGTGGACATCCCGTCTTCCGTTATTCGCTTCTGTCTCTCTCTCTCACTCTCTCTGTCACTGTATCTTATACTTTTTCCTCTGTTTTCCATCGTTTTCGTCTATACCGTTTGTTCCCTGTGAACATCGGACCACGTCGCAGGAACGTTTTACACGGAGAATATAATAACAGTGCGTTCTCCGCGCGAATCGGAGCCATCGACTACGTAAATACACGCTCGATGACAGGGTACCACTGACCCGCGCCTCGACGCAGTACGGTATACATCGGCGCGGAGACACGCGAGGATAGATACGTCTCGCTTGCTCCTTGGCTGCCACGCGCCACCGCGAGTGCCTGCGTGCGACGAGAGTGATCAAGTGCTATGCGAATATGACAGTTGCGGAGGATACGACGATCGCCAACGATCGGCAAATGACAATGGAGGCGATTCTAGTTCGTGACCAAAGGACCACATCCCACAGAGTTCTGGACCACCGTAGCTCTACCGGCAGCAGCCTGTCCAACGCCATCGCGTCTAGCAACATGACAGCGTCATCGAAGCTATACAAGACTATCCTAGATGCAAACCCGAGATACGCGACAGTAATAGCCCCAAGAATAAATAGAAACGATCACGACAAGAGACAGTTTCCATGTGACTCGTGCCTCGTACCTGCTTCTTACGACGATCGAGGGATACGATCGAGACACAACGCATCCGTCACCGCGACCACGTGGCTGAGTAAGTCGATCTACTGACTACGGAACGCGATGATGTTTCCGACCCACCGATTCCCGAGGAAACACTCGCGATAACTCTCAACCCTCTCCCTTCTGCTCTCTCTTTTTCTCTCCAGTCCCATTCGCGCTTTTCTCGTATCCCGTTTCGCGATACGCGAGCTGCTTCAGCTCCTATCGATTGGATCCGATTTATTTATCCGTTCCAACGAACGGGAACGACACTTTGGTCCTTCTCAAGAAGATTCGGTATCCTGTTAGGGAGAAGTGACCGGGAAAATTCGAAAACATCGCGAATTTATCCGACTGGTTCCATGCTTCTAGATCGTTGTATTATCTCACTCGAACGTTCCTTGTCGAAGAAAAAATTGCATCCTCTTTCCGGCTGTGTCGCGTTCCTCGAATTGATACTTTCAGAGATACGCTCTGGACGCTGTTACGACTACCGTTCGCGAATCTCGATTCGCTGGCTTGCGAGTCGATACAATGTCTCGAAATCTCCTCTTACTCGTAATCACCTTTCCGAGAGGTGTCAGAGTAGAAACTTAATCGGTCGTAACGCTAGAAATTCCAGGGTTCGTTATTTATTCGAAACGGCTGGATTAATTGGCCGATAATGACTCCGGAGCCTGTACACGCGTTAATCGCGTTTCTTCGGCCGCGTAGTGGGCTTAAGCCGGCTTATAACAAATTACGGTTAGCAAAAACGCGTGTATCGCTATAGGTGTCATTCATTAACGCTTCGAGTCCCCGTTCGTTCGACGTGCAATACACATCAACACACCTGACGCTGACTCACGTAAAATCAATACTTTCTTACGTAATGATCGTTCAGCATCTTTCCCCGGCTCTGAATTCTTCCCCGCTCGTTCCGCGCTTTTACTTTTAACCGCTCGAGTTCACGGTAACGAAACGAACGCCGGGCCCGAGCTCTCGAGTTTCCCTTCTTGTAATTCCCGTAATTCGCGAATCCGTATTGTACCGTGGGGCAAAGCGCGCAGGAGGCCGAGAGAATCACCTGTTGCAGCCAGCCCGGACTCTCCGCTCGAATTACGTAGCGAGCAACGCTCTTAACGATTAACCACTGGCCGCTCCTATCGATCACGTCAGAGAGCTCGATCTTGCAGGCGTAAAAATGGAAGATAGTCCACGCGTTTCGCTCCGGCTTCGGCGCAGAAGCACACTCGTAAACGTGATCGTACACGGTTTTCCTTCCTCGATCTTTTGTCCCTGCCGGCATTCTCTCTCACGCTTTGACGTCACTTTCGTGAACGAGTCGATGAACGCATTAGTCACTCTCCTTGTAACGGTCCTTCTTATCGACTCTTCTTCGTCGGCTGCTTCTCTGGGAAATAATCAGTCAGCCCCGTTGCCATCCCTGTTTACCTTATTCTCGCTTTCCTCGTGTCGGTGGAGAAGGATATAGCCTCTGGTTTCGGGGCTGAGAAATGCGACACGGATTCAAACGCCGGCGTGCACGCTCGACACACCCACCTGTTGATCGTTCGCGATGCCGCGCCGGTTCGTCAAATTTTCCTGCCTCGTCTTGCTCCCGCGCAGCGTGCAACAGTTAGCAGCTACCTGTCTCTTAATCCCTACTACGTCTTGTCATTTTTGGTGCTATTCGCGTCAAGTGTCTTTGCGAGGATTCGCTCGAAAAATGCCAAACATTACGTTCTTTCGATTCGATACGTAGCTAGTATCTTTGAACAGTAAACAACAGAATCCAGACACGGTACTCGAACGATTAACGATGGTTTCGGGTAACAATACAAAGATTTCGTTGGAATAACGACAGAAGCTTCTAAATCGACTGACGTTCGTTAGTTTGGAGGTTCCGCGAGGTTAGGCTACGAGTTACTATATCAAGAGCGAAGGATTTCGCCGGGGTTGGAAATTTTCTGGACGCGAGGGGATGGCGATGCGGGAAATGGTGGAGAAGGAATAAGAATAGACGGAAAAGGGCGTGTAATAAATCGGGGAACGTATACGCTCGGCGCGCATCGCGACCTACCGCAACGCACCTCGGTCCGGGCACGGACACGATCTGGATGATAAGGGGGTGGCGGGACGGGCGTAATGGGGTATAATTGTCGCGAGCAATGCGAGGACAGTGCGTCATTACCGCATTTTTCACCATCTTCTTGCCGGCCAACAGCAGAGATGCGCTTGCACCGGTGTCCACCGGCTTTGCGCGCCTTACTTTTTTCCACGCAACCGCGGGTTCTCAGGAATTTCGTTGGAACGCCGTCGCCGAGCTTCGTCGTTGAGGTAGGTCCTAGCTGTACCGTCTATACCGTCCAGGCCACACGGGGCGAAAGTACAAAAGACGCGAGTGTCGACCGTTAGATGACCGCCCACCGAATATCCGCGTTAAATAGCCGCGATTCGGCGAACAACGTTCGATTCTCTCTCTATGTTTTCTCTCTTGGTCGATGCTCTCTGGTCTATCCGTAACTCGGATCTACACGGGCCGTAGAGGGTGTCGCTGGTTGCAACTTCATCGAAAGGTTGGGCGCTCGGAATCCTCTCTAGTTTGATATCCGTAATACTTATCGAAGAATGTGGTCTCACGCGGCACGAGAATAGCTTTCCTTTCGAACAAGCGCGATAAAAACGTCGGGATATATTCGTGTTCGCGACTGGTATTGCCTGTCTTCGAGATAACCGAGATATGGGTGTAGTTTCTGCACGAAGCAAATCGGATGATGCATTCCAGCTGGCAAGGTTGCGCGTTACGAGCCACAGGTGGCTCTCTTTGGGTTTCTTACGGCTTAAGAATGCGAACTTGCTCGAAAGAGCGCCTATCATCGTAATTCCCTTCGCGGACAAATTTGGCCGGCCACAGAGGACATATCGTATAGCAATTAACTTTCAGCCGGGCAAAAACGTGGCGCAATTAAAGAAACTGGAGAAAGTACACGATGCGTATACAGAGGGACAAGTAAGGAAATATAATCGTAGACGCTGAGATCATTTACCTGGATCATGGGAACTTCTGGTACGATAAAAATACTTGCCGCATTATTGAATAGACAGTTTTTTCGTGGTACACTGTTCTTTGGGCATGTTAACGGAAAATCGTAGGCCAACGTTACGATATCGTTTCCACGCTGCCGCTAGATCCTAATTGCGCCTTTATCCGTCTGTAATCGTCGTTCTACCGAATCGCCCGTTCTCTCGAACCGCAGAAATTCACGCGAAAACGTTCGCGCGCGCCATTTCGCCTATGCGTCGCGTCGCACCGCGTCGAGTCGCGTCGAGTCGCGTCGCGTCGTAACGGGCCAACGAGGATTAGCCGGGGGACACGCGCGTTTGCATATCTCCGTGCTCACGTGGCGGCGCTAGTGCATACAAACAAATTCACGTGATTTCCATCGAATCCTGCCGCAGGCCTCGCTACGTACCATGTGTGACCTATCTATCTTCCGTTGGATTCCAATCCAATCAGCCGCGATTAGAGCTCAGAAGACGCGTGTGCCTTGCCTTCTCCGCGTTGGAAGACGAGTCGAAGGCAAGTTAGCGTTTCTATCCGTCGAATTACCGGGAACCCGTTGGCTCTACGCGATTCGACCAGTTACGGAGTAGAAGATGGAAGGGTTGGACCGTTAGTCGGGATCACGGGATGACACGGATTTCGTGGCTACTTCGGGGCGCGAACTTCCCCGCGGCAAATTATTCTCTCGTCGAGACGCGAAACGCGCTTAAGAGCCGCTTATTAATATGCGTTAAGTGTCCGCGGTGTCTCCCTGCCGCCCCTCCTCGTTCCCTCCTTTTCGCCGTGTCTCTGTCTCTCTCTCTCGCTCCTTCTTCGTCCGCTTATTTTTCTCCTTGCGACTCGAGAACGCGTCCGTCATGCACGTTGCATCACGCGTAGCTGCACATTAAAATTAAATTCGTTAGCGCCCTCTACGATCGCACAACATACCTACATTTTCCAGGCCTCGATACCACCGTTACTCGCCACCATCGCTTTCCCGCTTCGTTTTTCGCCGTTTCGCACGCGTAGCCTCTTCTCTTTCTCTCTCTCTCTCTCGCTAGACGAAAATCCGAAGCGACGAAAAGTCAAAAGTCGCAGACGGATGGAGAGAAAGAGAGGACGGGGCGATACTCGAGACATCCTATCGCGATGTTTGATCTGTGCATTCTAGTGTATCGGGTGGAGCGCAGGTTGGTACTTTGAGGACAAATAACCCTGTTTAGAAGAACCGACAGCGACGTTTATACCGTGGTATCGTTACGATCCTAGTAGCGTTGCAAATGAAACATAAGGTACTCGCTGTGGAAGCTTGCATACTGGACGATATCGGCGAAGAAAGACGAGGATGATGTCTTAAACGGAGAAAGAGAACTCGTACGCGGTAGACTGCGGTGGTTATACATCCTCCGAATGCGTACGCGACTGCTGATGGTTTGTCGTCGTAGCGGTGCACGTGATCCCAGGCCCCTCATCAAGGGTCGTAACTCGTGAAATAATGCGACGACGAATTCGCGTGGATGTAATTCGACGAGCGGTGATCCCGAAACTGCCGGATGATCATAAGACGGTCTCGATCGAAATCTACCATTTAGGCGCTTACTATCGACGAAGACAGCGACCGAGGGTGGGGGGAGCACGGGGAAGGTAGAAGCAACAAGCCGGAAGCTCCAGGATGATTTCTCTCGAGGGCATCCTCCCTGTGAGTCTCACGTCAAATCGTTGATTACTACCGACCAGTGAGCTGGTTCTTATCTTCTTAATACACGGACAATTCCGTTAATAACGTACCGCGGCAGTTAGCCATGAATTGGAAATAAGAGCAGCGAAATCGGAATATAAGCCACCGATACCGACGAAATTAACCCAACTGCATTTTCGACGCTTCGACTCTACTTGATCCTGCTATTTCATGCCAGCACCGACCGTGCTGAAAAATGGCCGCGCAACGCGACGCCGACCATGACGTGTGGTACGAATCTTCCACGTTTAACCGATTATTAGATATCCTCCTTTTTCTCCGGCCGATTTCAATTTCTTCTTTCTTTTTTCTCCCCTCGGTGCCTTCTTTCGTTGAATCTTAATTTTAACGTTCCACTGGCCAGGATTCCTTTTCATCGGAAGAATCTCACGGAAAACCGGCGAATTTCGGATCGCCTTTGCTCGGATTTACCACGGAGAAACGTCAGATGTCGTGATCGAGACTCGTTCGTCTCGGGTTAGGCGAGTTTCGGATGGTAACCATTGCAACGCGAACACGCAGCGACACTCTTCGTCTTGGGTAGCAGCGAGAGTAAAATTCGAACTCTCTGTCAATTACACCGGTCTCGTATTTTTCATACAGTCTAGATAGACCTATCTTTACACCCTAGAAGAAACAGTTCAGGCTACCTTGGAAGAATCCTCTATCGAGATAATTTTCTCCTAAATAAACGTCACGTTTCTCTTATATTTTATTCTAAAATCTACTAGTCTACGCGAAGGAAATCTTACACCAGACTTTCGTTCGCCCAAACATCTACTATATTCCGTTTCTATCTTTCATACTGATTTCTCTAAACTTACGAGACGTCATCCATCCAGATGAACGTTCTGTATAGTCTCGAGCTACGGATAATAGACGAACATAGACCAAGTTGCTGATACCGACGTTCAATTTGGGTTTCAGGGTTAGGCAGTCTATTGGTGACCCTGCTCGTGGTCTCGGTGCACGGCGCCCCGACGATGACCCTCGAGAACAGACGACTGAGCTCGCCCCCCAAGTGGGTGAATCCTTGTGGCCTAGCCGCGGAAGCGGCCGAAGACCCTTCCGGTGATTTGGACGTAGTGCAGATAACGGATTCGCAGCTTCTGCACCAAGTGGTTCTCCAAGCGAAAACAGCGCTGATGCACGCGGAACTTTTTCGCGACGATTACGTGAGTACATCTGAATACATCTAGTTCCTTGCTAGCCTCTCTCTCTCTTTTATCAACGCACTCGTCGTCCTTCCCCGTGAGAAATTTCGACCGAAGTATTTTTCGGCACACATCGATTGCGATCTGCTCGCTGTATCGGCCAACGGAGACGAAGATTAAGTTCATCAATGGTTCAATAATTACCGACGTGACTTCTGGTGGGGGTCGGACGGGGAAAGGGGACATCGAGCGGAAGGCAGTTATGGCAGTACTTCCGGTCGTACGGACGTTGATCGTAGAGTCGCACAGACCTTCGAAAGAGATCTCGGACTTACGAATCGTCTTTTGTAGCCGCGAATACGGCATGGGATACGATATTAAAACGGATCGTTTCCCGATAGCAACGCGTAACCCGCGAATTTTCCGATTTTATCGACATTTCGGTGAATCGGATTAAATCGGACGCGCGATACGTTTACGGAGAAAACGAAAGTGGAGCGCGTGGTTGCCATAGGTGTGAATGAAAATGAAATCTTGCGAATAACCCGAGCGTGACGGAGTCGAATTCATTGAGTAGTATTCTGGAAATTATTTCGTCGTTAACCGTTTACTTTCACTAGTCGGACAGCGTTTGTATCTTTCTCGAGTCACTTCCGCGGCCCGATCTTTTATGCTAATCTTTAGTTGCACGTATATCGCGAGCAGGACGCGAAAGGAAGAAAAGTCAGGCAATAAATTACGCGAACGAACGAAAACGGAGAGTTCGTTCCTCTCCCGGTCTATTTATACCCGTGTCGGCTGGTCTCGTTGGCCGAAATTTCATCGGGATTTCGTAGTTATTCGGAAAAATAAGGAACCTTCTGTTACGCAATTAGACGATGACAGTGAACGCGGGAGCCAGTTACCCGTACCGAACACTCGAAGATCGCTTTTCTCGCGGGATGGATTGGAAAGTGGCCAGGACAAAATTACCCCGTTTCTCTTATTGCGAATATTACGCGTAATTTATATTGCTAGTAATTGCACATTGGAAACACAGAATGTCATAATCGGCGGAAATAAAATTGTTCGAACAGGAGAAAAACAGTTCGATCACGATGGTACGACCGATGTAACGATCATTGTCGCCGTTTGTCACGGCTCGTGTACCGGCAGGTAGCTCGTAGCAGGCCGCGTCTTTTTTGCGAATATCATCAAACGTGTAAGCGATCTTTGGGTGAAAAAGAGAGGAAATAAAAAGGGAAAAGAGGAGACGAGGGGAGAAAAAAAAATAGATTCGTGCGACCGCGCACGGAGATCCTTCGTTTCGAAAGAATCTTCCCAGCCGATCGTGCCTTATTATCTCTAACCAAGGACAATAAATCACGGGCCGGGTTCGGCCTCTCGTTGCTCAAGGTTTCTCTTCTGAAACGATCCGAAAAAAGAGACGTGGAAACCGCAGGATCGAAGCTACGGTTACACACGCGAAACTTTACTCTCGTTTTTTTTAAGGATAGATTAAGCTCGTCCCCCTAGTTATGCATCGTGCACACGTGTCGACGCGATTCCGGGTCTCCATAACTGAGCGTCCTTACGCGCCCGCCAAATTCCTGGACCTCACCTGACTCATCCTTCACCGCTCTCCGCGCTTCCTGTTTCTTTATTACTCCAAAACTCTTTAGTCCTGACATTGTTCGCATCGATTGAGACCTACGTACGTGGTGCAACATCAGGAAGCCACTCGGTAAACTTCCATGATCCTCAACTCGTCAACTCGTTCTACCGTTATTGGTCAATTAATACAGTCGAGTTAGAATCGAAGAATCGTATATCGAGTTTATCGTTTAAACGTTCGCTGGAAAAAAGTTGGACTGGAAGGGAATGCATCCTGCGATAGATTAAAAAAATTGGAAAGAAACGCGTTGCCACGAGTGTCGCGATGTTGGTTGAAAATTATGTTAGCATTGAACCTGTCAGTCCAAACGATTGTTTTCAGACTTCCGTTTAATAGCAGACAATTTAACTCGTTGTTGACCGGTCACGAGTAAACTCGTTATCGGTTTTGTTTCGCATCAGCTTAAATAAAACCCGTCAAGCTGTCCTGTTTGCTATAAAAAAGAAATTTCACTTCCTACATCCAATTCCAAAGAAATAACAAGTGATACGAGATAAACTTTCAGAGCTACTCGAGATATGCAGCTACCGTTGATAAGGTTAAAATTAATTTACGTCACAAGCATGAATATATTATACCATAAAATCTACCGTCACTAGGTTCGCTATTAATAATATTTATTCAAACCGAAAAAGAAAATACGATAAGTAGTTTAATCGTGCACAAAGACACGCGAAAAGTGTCAATAACTATAGGCACGATGGAACTAAACGAAACTCAAAATTGGCAACGACGAAACGTTCGATTCACCTTGAATAGGAAATTTCTCTTCCTACTTTGTTTTCCCCAAGGTTCTACTACCAATTTAGAATTAAAAATACCACCGGCATTGAAATGGTTAAATCCACCACGATTAGTCAAGCGATCTATAGATTGAAAGGAAAAAATACGAAGAAATATTATAATAATCGATCAAGCGACCGAAGTGACCAAGTTGACCGCAGAATATTTAATGTGAAGTTGAAAAACGAAAAATGACGACGAACGTCGTAGAAGGAAAGAAAAATCAAAATTCCAGCGCGGAAAGATCGGATTCTACGCTTATGCGATATTTGCCTACGCGAAGCGAGTGCACGGCCAAAGGGGAATTAGCATTCATCGCGTGCGACCGTAAAGGGTATTTGTGTGTCTCTTCGTACGTATAGGGCTCGTTCCGCCCTGTGGCCCCACCAAAGTCACCGTTACATCATCGTTCCACGATACTCGATACCGATGTTTTCTAAGTCAGCGCATAATCCGATATCGTTTGGTCCGCTAACAGTCTTTCTCCTTCTCTGCGCCTCTCGTCTTCTTCTACCCCTTTCTTGGGAAAAGAGGAAGGCCGTTTCTCGCCACGCGAGGTCGCACAGTTCCGAAGGGCACAGAGAAGCATCGCGTGGCACAACGTTCTTCTGGTTTTTCCACTTTCTTGAAGTTTCCCGAGGCCGATTCGGTAGGAAAGTTAGGGGTGAGACTCGTGAGGCAACTCGCGCTGATACCGATTCTTGGCGACATACTGCCTGGTGGTCCAGTGACGTCACCGTCCGGCTCGTTATCGTTTCGACGTCGGCAGACTCTCTGGAGAGAAAAGGTTGATTAACGAGGGATACCGAGAAGCAAGGAAGTTCGTGAGACTGATCGCTCTCGCATGCACGTGGCTTGCGATACTATTTCGATCCGCGAATCCCTTGTCCCGCATACCTTGTCCTTTGTATCGGATCTCGTAACCCTGCCAATACGACTACACACTCGTTTATTATTATTATCGAATTAACCGTTCAATGAACGTAACCGTGACAACGAAGTTTACATTTTGGGTTGAATTTTCCTTCGTTTTGAATTAACCCTTTGCAATCGAGAGACAAGTCTTTGTCGTCATTTCTTCGGATTCTAAAAATTGATGTTAATTAATAATCAAATTTCAAATTAGTCAATAATGTGTGGAATGTTTAGGTAAAATAATTGTATTAATTTGTATACGATTTTTTATTTACCGTTTTAAAGATATCGTCGACTTTATGGTTGAAAGTCTTCGAATTACTATTTTTCTGTAACGAAAAAATTGTCAAGTGCAAAAGGGTTAACGCGATTTTAACTTATTCGCTGAATCTATGCAGAATTATGTGTATCCGAATTTTTAAAAATATTACATTCTTTGCCATCTTGAATTTTCGTCACTTGTTAAGTATAATAATTATTCACAAAATTGGTAATAAGCGAATTTCGGAATTTTTTACTGATTTTTCGTTAAGTTTGCGATTGATACCAGTAAAACACGGTTTCCTATAAATTGAAAATTCATTCTAATTCATTCTAACTTAGCTAATTTTATCTGAAATCAATTGTCGGATCTGAAAAAATTTCCATAACGAGATCTACCATCGATGTTCCCACGTTATATGCCTATATGAGTTGGTAGAAATTATGGAATGAAATGTCAAATGAATGATCAGTAATAAAACGTGTACAATAGAATGACGTAAAGAGGAAAAATTGTTTTTGACGTAGATTCGTAGCGTAGATACGATGGATTGTGACGTATAATCGTGAAAATACGTATTTTGAGTTGGCAGGGTCAATTGTCTTATTTTTGAAAAGATACAGTTACGATCAAGGAATTGTAAATTATACGTTCACGTGCGAATAAAATACGAAGAATTACTGCGTATGACAGGTTGATATAAAGATGAAAATTTGTTTGCGACAGTGAGTCAGAGAAATATTCTTGCAATTGCAATTGACGACTTCACATAATTGCTACTTCTTTATGATAGTAGTCTCAAGATTCTTATCATTGACAATATATGTCGTATTAAACAAACTTTTAATTGTTAAATAACAATCCAAACGGAGATAGAAGTTAAAGTAAAAAGTCAGAAAATTGGCATTATAAAGAAATTTATAATAAATCATATATATTTCGAAATATGATCTATTTCGACTCCTGTGTATATTTAAGATAATATACATATTTGTCGACGATAATTTTGAAATTAATGTACCAAAATACGAGTATCTATTTTTACAGTCTAGTCTATATTTGTAAATCGCATATATAATAAACGCGTTTATTAGAGCTAATTATGTCATTTTAAAAACGTCACAGTTACGACAAGATACTATGAATCTCAAGCACAAATAATTATCACACGTTAATGTATTACGATAATAGAAATTTTCTTCAAAATAAAGATCAACTGATACAAATATGAAAATTTATTTTGGAATAAAAACGCGTGTATTAGATTAAAGCAATTAATTATCCGTTTATAAAGAAAACTCGTTATAAATTATAAGAAAAATGTGAATACCCTATCAGAAAATAAAATATCGCGATAATAAAATTTACATTTAAAATANCTTGATTATTTACTACACGGTTACGATAAAAACATTAATACTTGTAAATTACAACATCGCGATAATATTTTAATACCAAACATGACACGATAGATCGACACGGATCGGAAAATTCGTCAAAGGGGTGAACAATCGTTTTCTGTTCCCGCGAAAACGCGATGAAAATATCAATACTCGAATTTCGGGCATCCTTAATATTCCGTCGGACGAAAAATGCAAGTGTTTCTAGTAAACACGAGAATTTGTGTGACACGTCCTTGTGAGATGCCCGTGAGCCAGTGTGCGTGATTACATATCCGATATTCTGTTCTTCGTAGATAGGAAGTCCGACGTCTACGAGTCGCGTATATGCGCGTCGGTACGTGAAGGAATCGGATAAAATATCGGAAGCGGAGGATTCCAATAAATCAGAATCGGAAGCTGCCCCTCCCCGCCAAGGATGGGGCATCTATACACCACACCGGCACTCTGCCTGCATACTAAAGCGCAGACCGGATATACAACCCGCCAGTGCATTTACTCACCTCGATACATTCAGTACGCACTACGACACGTATTTTCTGCTACTCGGTTGGCTGGATGTCGATCCGTACGCTTTCATTCAACGCTGACATATTTTTCGAATACGTTTCGCCGCGATCCAGCCTGTTCCACTCGTCCAGGAAAATTCGTCCAGGGAAATTTCGTGGTTTCTCTAGGCGGGTCGACTATTTGTGCTTTCGCGCCGCAGAAGGTATCGTTACGTTCTTCTAATAATAGAATATTTTTGGCTTTACGTATTTCTATGGTTTACTAGCGTAGGTAATTCTTTATTATCATTCGAAATTCGCGGGAGAAATTTGCCATGTGTATCCGAAGGGATTATAAAACGGATTTATAATTTTTAGGATAGGTGAATAATTAATAATTTTTGAGAGAGTAGATAATTCTCTGATACAAAAATATCAGGAAGGAGGATAGTAAAAATGTTCTGTAATTATATAAATGATATGGTAGCTTTTGGAACGAGTAAGAAATTATTTTTAATTCTGGAAATGATTATTCGAGTTTTTTTAAACACTTTGCGAATGTTATCTACCATAAGACTTACAAACCTTTATTTATCACAGTTCATATAACGTATAGGTATGATTATATTTATGCTGTGATAAAAGTAGACGTTAATTTTATTTAAACCATATACTAATATCTCTTTCAGAATATTTCTAAATCACTCGTAGTACTAAAAAGATTCGAAATCTGTCATAATTACTATTTTTAATATTAACAAATTATAATTATTATCTGCCCTTTCGTTTCTCATATTTTTCTCCTAATAAAAATTCGTAAATTTCCGCCAAATCATATGATATTAATATTCTTAATACAAAAATTTGGAAACTTTTCAATTTGACACGTTTGTTACTTCTCAAATTAACGAACAATTATTATCTTTCTTCCCGGAAATTTAATTCAAATCAAAGCAAGACTAATACAAAAAAAAAAATTCGAAATTTCTCGATTTCATATGTTGTTATTCCAAACAGGAACAAACCGCAATTACCATTTGCCTCTTGATCCGTGAAAATGAAACGAAAATTGTTAGGTTGAAAAACGAGGCGGAAGAAGGACCGATCGGGCGGAAGTGGTGTAACGAAATGTAAAAATTCCGATTCGCGTAAAGCAATTCCCTTTGTGTCCCGTGTAGTCGCGAGCAGAGCGAGCCATTCGATCGGTTCGAGGCCGTCGCACCGAAATTTTATAACTTCTAATAAGCGGTGGAGCGGTGAAGCCGCGCTAGAAGAAAGACTGAGAGGCTAATTGATTTTGACGGGTCCTCGGTAGTACCGCAGAGACCATACCTACTCTTGCCAGCCTACTTCCTGTCAGTTTTCAGCCCGGTTTTACGATTATTCGTGCCCCGGTGTGGCCGTGGAGACTTTTACGAGGCACAAAAGACCCGCGTCTCAGATTTGCTCGCCGCCAGTGGTTGTTAGCGACAATTCCTTTCATTCCTCGCCGTTTCTTCTCCCGTTCCTATTCGTCCTCCCCGCTGGAACCTCTCGTGACCGCCACGGAACGAGCAACCACGCGGACAGACCCACGCGTTTCACCTGACCTGCGGACACTCGCGACCCGGTTCCTTTCCAAATCGATAAAACACCATCTTTTTCTTCCTTATTTTCTCCCTTTTCCTTCCCTTTCTCTCTAACCGTTCCTTTATCTCTCGTACCCCTCTTTCTTCTTGTCTATTCCTTCGAACGATCGTCCCGCACAGGGTAGTCGTTGGTTAACTAACGAGCATCAAGGATCGGTAGAAACACAGCCATAAAAAGAGCCAATGGAATTCGAGTAGTTCATCCGAACGGTTTAATTCGAGAGGAAACGGGAAGGCTTGACGGATGAATTGAGAGACGGACGCGTAAGGATACGTTTTAACGTATTTATTACGGGAACCGTTCGCGTAAAATAATCATAAAATTATTTAATTGGCCATTCGATCCCCAGTCATGAAGCCGCAACGCGTATTCGAGGGTCCGCCGGGGCCCGTCAATGTTACACGCGTCGGTGATAATAACAGTTCGTGACGCAATCAATGACCACTCGGTTTTAATCATCGTGTTTAATGCTCCCTATACAAAGTCTCTGTTTTGAAAGGTATCTGCAGCTTCTTCAGGGGGTTTCGTAACGATTTGGGCGTGGAAAAAGGATCGATTACCGATCGATGAGAACGGCTAGCTCCGGGTACGCACGAGGCATCGTGGATGCTGTAGTGTGAGAACTCCACTGACCAAGTAGCTCGATTCACCTTTCGGGTTTTTGTCCTTTTCTTCGGCCCGGCCTTTTTATTTCACCGTCCTTCCTTCTACGATCTTTCGTCTTTCCGATCCTGTCTCCGGGATATTTTCAATCGTCGATTTTCTGGGCTGTTCGCATTCAGAATGAGTGATTGGATGTTCAGAGACATCGTTCTTCTTCTTTGGTAGTTTTGACGGATGAACGTGTTTCTGTTTAGTACACGCTGTTTCCTGTGTCTCAGATTTTAAGGTGAAAAGGTACCAAGATTTTTTTGGATTTACCGCGATTTTCGAGGGTTTTATTTCAAGTGATTTGGATCCTTTTAATAACTCTCTGATGTCAAGATCATTGGCTAAAAATCACTAGTTTCGAGATTCTCGAACCTATCGAGATTTTCAAGAATTCTAGACTTCAAATTGTACTTTAAGTTTGAATTTTTCTTCCTATGCTATAGATTCGAAGCGACTAGATACCAAATTTTATCACTGGTATTGGGATTTTGAATCATTCGAAGCGATCGAAATGTTACAATTTTCTCAAGGTTTCCGAGGTTATTAAAATTTTCTAAATTTTTCAAGGTTTAAATCGTATTCGGATCGTTTTAAGTCCCACCGCTAAGCCTTCGACACCTAAAGATTTATTTTCTGGACTAAACTGAAAATTTCTAAACCCACGAAAATTTTCAGGACTTTCGGGACTTCTAAGACCCGTCGAAAGCTTTGTACATCGAATCATATTCGAAATGACTCGAGTTTTGATCTCCTTGAAAGCTTCGAATCGCTTGAGAGTCAAGGTGCTAGGCATTAGCTTTGGGAAGAAATTATTTATCGAAGACATTATTCCTAGCAGCCGCGTAGTTCTCAGGAATGTTGTTTGCTTGTCAAAGTATTATCGCGGTTTGCAGGTCGTG
Organism: Euglossa dilemma; assembly: GCA_002201625.1. Classification (NCBI taxonomy): domain Eukaryota; kingdom Metazoa; phylum Arthropoda; class Insecta; order Hymenoptera; family Apidae; genus Euglossa; species Euglossa dilemma. Next base: position 61,008 of record NIJG01000152.1, read on the forward strand.
AGAGTAGTATCGCGTGATGATTATTTCCATTCCTGGGCCAGATAAGGACCTGGATAGCTACGTTATCTCCGCGCGGGCCAGCTGGTCCGAGATGCGAGGTCGAAGACACGTTCAACGATATAGGTGCTTATGTCAACCAAAGGCAGATCGATTGGCATCTGTTTAAAATAGTCATTTCGGAGTGAAACTGTATTTGATGTAATCACCGAGCCGTGTGAATCGTCGTTGGGTTTGATTGTTTATATTCAATGATATAAGTCGTTGCGAAATTAGAACACTTGTGATCTGTATTTCTATATTATCTCGATTTTGATGTGTATAAATGTTTATCGCCCACAGACATCGGAGAACTGTCGAAAGAAAATATTCGAATCGAAAGTATCGAGTTTAACAGACGATAGTCATTGCAACGTTCCCTTTCAAACTTGCTTCTAATATCGTGTCGCGTTACAAAATTTCAAATATCGGCTTCCCGAGTCACAGGATTATAAACAAAATTTGCTACAAAGTTTATGATAGTGATATTTATTTACATTTTCTACCTTTGAAGAATCTTATCTTCTTCTATAACTAAATATACCCCCCTTTTTTTTAAACAAAATTTTATTTTTTGGTGGTTGGAAGTTTATTTAAGGAATCTTTTGTATTTTATTATTTTTGTTAGCACACGTAATTGGAAGCAAAGTTATATCTAATTATCTAAATTCAAGTACAAATATTTCTTTAAGTACATGTCTATATATCGAGTATCGAACAATAATCAATACAGAATTGTAACGTGTTCCTAAATATAGTGTACACAAATAATAATAAAGCGAAAATAAATAAGTGTAGTATAGTATAGAAAATTTTCAGTAACTGCGAAAACAAAAGGTTCAACTAATAACATTAATTAGTTTAGTATGAGGTAGTTTCTACAATATTATTGAATTCTTTGAGATACTTGGAATAATAAGTTTAGATGTACATATCTGAAAAAATATGTGTATCTACACATAGCTACTTAAAAAGATATATCAAGATAGGTATCTGAAAATATATCTATAGTTAAGAGACACTTAATTTTGAATTATATTAACAAAAAATAGTGTGTCGTATTACAAACTGACAGTGACATTTTCAAACCAACCCCATTCAACCAGGGTAGATCTTTCAGTTCATGCAGCACAACTAAGAGGTGCTTATGGCGACTTCAACGAGAGGTATCGATACTACTTCGATATAGATATTGTTATACTGATATTATCCAAAATATATCACGTTACCCTTCGATCACGTCTATCAGTTTCGATTATCATTATCTCTCTTACTGCCAACTCCAAATACGTGGTATATACGAGAAATTTATATATTAAAATAGTATAATAGAAATATCTTATATATATACAAGAAATAATGTACTATCTACAAACTTAATCCTTTGTGATTCATATTTGTGATAATACTTCAAAATGTTGTACAAATCTTCACTTTATCTTTACAATCTACATCTATAATTTCGAAAAATTCAAACGACCGATCATAGTCTATTAACAAATAATTTATCTACGTTGATATATTTATGTCAAATTAAATTATAACAAAGAAACGTAGATATATTCAATACATTACAACTAAAATAAAAAGAAATAGAGAGATCGACATAGAACTGCATATAAATACTTATTTCATTTTTTAAACGTATCTACGTTAATATATTTCTGCCAAATTAAATTACGACAAAGAAACGTAGACATTTTTAATACATTAGAATTAATATAAAATAAACGAGAAATATTGAGAACAGATCAACTGAAGTTTGCGGAAAGTATATATGCTTCTTTCATTTTTTCCTCCAAATATGGGCAAATATTTAACACCCTAAACAGGGTGAACAATTAATTAAGTCAGCCAGACTGCCTAATTTATTTCAACTTTTTTTTGTCTGACAAGTACAGAAACCGTGTATTTTATTAAGCCGTTCGAAAAGTCATTTCGTTTTACCAATTTACGGGACCTAATTGTATTTGTTCATAGCCAACTTCAGCCGCATAAAAAAGAAACAAAAACGAAATGATTTTACGAACGACCCAATACATATACAACTCGAAGAACATAAAAATTCGAACTTTTAAAAATCATGTTATTCAACGTTCTACCTCTAAAATCGCAGAATCCTTCCATCGCAACGTCTCGGTAGACAAAAACACACGACCTACGCTAACTTCCTTCGCCACCTCGGGTACCACACCTGCCTAAAGCTTCACTGTTAATAAATAGCCAACAACGAGACGAAAATTGGTCGCGAAAAGCGTTACGTTCAGCCTCGCAAGCGAACGAATCGACCTTGCGAGCGCGTTAGATCCTTTTATATCTGGCGCTGGAAGCTTCGCGGAACGTTGGCTGTAATGGAGCATCCCGAAGTCGTGACACGATACTCGCGAGGGCTTCTCCCTTCCTTTCAGCTCGTTACTCTGGCCGATCCTCGTCCGCTTCGCCAGTGATTCATAACGTTTCGAGCGTTGGTACCTATACCTGGACAACGCGATCGACGCGTCTAGCCTGGCGCCGGAGCTTCCGAGTAATTTCTAGCTAACGATCCAGCTTTCACGGGCTGACCCACCTTGGTATTCCCGAAAAGTCAGCGCTCGTAGCTCGAGGCTGGCGCGTGCTGTTCGCACGAGGATTCGCGGACTGGGCTTACTCATCCGTCAGCTTGGCTAGTCCGCGTTACCAGGAACGAGGGATACGGCCCAGAGCTTGATAGCGTACAAGTTGCGCGTTTAATCGGTGACTAAACGAGCCAACCTGCTATTGAACCGTATTGCTTCCGTGACGAAAGAGCAGCGAGGACTTTTGCTCGTGCGAGATGAGAGTTAGCTAACTTTCGGATAGCGATGTTTAGAACCTGTTTGGAGATGATGATTCGATGCTTGCAACGATTTGGTAATTTTGGGGAGTCGATAGGTGGACCACGTTTTCGTGATGTGAGCTTTTTAATGGAAATTTGATTGTTTCGCGTTTCGGGGTTTGATAAAGGTCATCCTCTATTTGCTAATTTACTGAGTCGATGATGGTGATAGATCACGTGTCTTTATTAACCCCTTGAGATACAAGTGGAATGGAATTCGAGCGTCCGAAAAATATTATTTAACACTAGGTTTACGGGACTTGACAATCTGACGGATGGGTTGCTACAATTATAGGATATTAACAGATTTAATTAACTTGTATTAAGTCTGTTAATATTGCGATTGTTTTTAAATTAAACTCATCGTTTGGTTTTTACGGAAAATACGTGGTATCCTTTACCATTAAGTCTGATGGGTGCCCGTAATAATATGTGTACAAAAAATGCCCGTAAATCTAGTGTTAATTCAACTCAAGTTATGTGAAAGATTAAAAACGAAACTTTTTGTGTCAAAATTTGCATTTCTATATAAGATTTAATCAGGTTGATATATAATGTGAAAGAAAGAATATCAAAAAGAGACGTCATAGTCTATAATGGCACATGAAATGAATGACGTCTCTCAGACGTCATTGTACGTCAAGGGGTTAATCCCTGACCATTTAACTCTTTGGGGTACGGAATTTCAGAAAATAAGATAAATCTATTGTTGGATAGGCGTAGGATTTTTATGATACGGCTTGGAAGGTTTGGAATCTGGTGGGAGAAAGAAAAACAACAGATGTGCTCCCTTCAGTTATTTTGCAAAATAAAGCCTTTAATTTTTGTTAACATACGGCAAATTTTATTGTTCCCACGTTTTAGTTTTACTCAATTTCCTTTTTTAATTTATCACCAATGTTGCATGGATGTTTATTTCGTTTTAAATTGAACAAAACAGGTATATTTTTATTCACAAAGGTATCGCATAATATAAAAACATAAAAGAATAATAATTTAATTTGTCATTATAGGGTGGAATTCAAATAGTAATATTTCAATATTGTAATATTTTGAGGGTCTAAAAATGTCCCATCATGCATTACTATGTATCAAAAAGGTGGGACATTTTTAATCTCGGAAAAATCTGGGCTCAAACGATGCACTCAAATAGTCGAGAAAGGAGCCCAAAGATTTCGAAACAGAGTGTCAGAACTCGAAACACGATATAAACAAGATTCGTTCGCGTAACTAACATATCCCACAAATTTACATATCGAACAAAAAAGATAAATCTAATAATCCTTGATTCGCGCTTAACCGATTACGAGCCAAACTCGTGATATTCAAGTTTGGCCCGAAATTTTCATCACGAGTCAACCTCGTCAAAGTTTGAAAATGCGTTAAAAATCCAAAAAGTGTCATTACTTCATTGAAAATCCAACTATTCTCGTGTTAATATGACATTTTTGAACATTAATTTCTATTGTCATCGTAGAATAAAATCAGTGAATCGATGGTAACCGAAGTCTTTGTTCGCACAGTGTCATTCTTTGGTAAAGATTCAACTGTCACGCGTGATAGCATTACATAGGGGCATGACTTCGATGAAAATTCGGAGAGGCATTTGTCAACGTTGTTTTAACGTCAGCCACCAGTAATTTTACCAAGAGATTTATAAGCGAAAATAACGTTTACACAGTGCTAAATTTTTATTAAAAATCCTATCTTGTTAGATTGTTAGGTCTATGAACGTTCGTTTTTATCATTTATCATCGATGGTACCAGAAAACAACATTGCTATATTATCTAAAAATCCAATTATCACACGTGTTTGTATCACACAGTTGTATGACATAAGTACGTTGCCTTCGATTATCGTTGATTTTCCAATTTTAGTGAATCAGTGTTTTTAATTTTAATGCTAGATCTTCGTTAAAAATCCTGTCTATCTCATATATTAGAATGTTGCATCGCATATAAGTCTGTGAACGTTGTTTTCGGTTATTATCGATTCGCTAATTTCACTGGATCGATGAGAACCAAAAGCAACATTCACAGAGTGTTGTATCTTCGTTGAAAATTCAGCTGTCGCGTGTGTGAACGTCGCCTTATCGTCGTTTTAACGAAATTACCGAATCGGTGGAAAAACCGTATCGTCTAAACTAGCTGTTAGGGTTTCATGGCCGATCATTGGTACCCTTGACGCATTGATATAGGTGATTTGCTAGATAACGTTATAGTTAACTCGAGGAAAATGTAGTCTCTTTGTTAGGACTTTGTTAGCTGAGACAAGCAAGTACTATGGTATGCCCTCGTTGAGTTTGTGTTTGTTATTTTTCTGTCAGTTTGTCTACTTAGCTCGGCAAATTGTTGGCTTTGAGGATGAAGGAGTTAGGTACACGGGTTGTTTCGTAGGTATGATTCGTCACGTGCTGTTTCATCGAGGAGACATAAAATCCGGATAATACGTGTAATTTCTTTGGAGATATGAAAGAAATTATTGCGATAGTATGTGTGAGGTGGTTTCAATATATATGATTTTGTATGTATATTTACTTTATCGGTAGAAAGCATTGTACTTAAAAATTCGAATCACCGCGGAAGCGTGGAGCCGAAATGCGTTTTAGGTTTTTAAATATTAAAATTCTGATACGTGAAAGAATATTTAACAAAGGTTAATATTAGCTTTCTCAAAAGGTGTTGCGCGGTTTCATTAATTAAAATGTAATCTACAAACTTTTGAAGTTTACGATTTTGATTTTCGTTTGGTAATTCTAGTGTAAAATTTTCTTTGAATTTTGTTTTGTGTCAAATATCCCTTTTAATCACACGTACGATTTTGTTTCGTGCTTTTGCAGGCTAAACGAACATTCAACATCGACTTCGCCGATCTACATTCGACGTTCAAAGACAACCATTACGATTGGCTTCCTGGGCCAAACGAAATTCCCAAGCAACTAGGAGAACAGCTAGATCAGGAATACCTCGACAAATTAGAAGTATGTATTTTATTTTTATTTGTATCTTCTCTTTTATTTATAAATAGAACAATAAAACATAGATAGAAAGAACATTTCACTAAATTTCGTGCCAATGTGATAAGTACTGTTGCTACTAATATTTGCTATAATATTATAAATACTAGTTATTGCTATATTGAAAAGTGCTGTATTTAGACTAAATTCTATCATTCTTATGGAAATGATTATTCTGATACTCTTGGTATCGCGTGTGCTTAATTACATGGCATATTACCCTGTTTTCATAAAAATTATTTCTACTACGATAATTTCGCAATTTCACGTACTGTATTTTTTCGTTTCTGCTCGCAAAGTAGAAAATTAAATAGCTGTATCTGGCTTGCTTAAACAATTATCATATATTATGTACTTTTATAATAAATTTACTAACGAATCCGATAGAATTAAATGCAAAATTTAAACACATTTAACCACTCTAAACAAAATTTTCTTAATTCATATACGTATTATACCGATTCGAAATAATTCTAAATACTGAAGTTTAACAATGAAACGTACATAATTAATTACACACGGAATTCATATATATTTCATTTCTGCAAACACAAAAACACTTAGAAACAATTCTAAGACCACGATATTATTATAAATTCAATAATTAAGTGAATTAAATAGAAAATTCAGTTACTTCCAAGACACGATAATGCGATTGCGATAATTATTAGCGAATTCGAAGTCGGTAAATTAAAATTAAAAATCACTTCTCGTTTTCACAGCTGGATTCGGCCCTGATTGACGCGTACGAGTACATGCAGAAGTTCGCAGTGGGCTTAGAACAGATAGTCTGGGACCAAGAGGATCTCCAACTGGAGTTTCGCAAGCAATTTAAGGACACCGAATACAAACTGCGAACGGTGAGTTTTATGCATTCACGTTAAAACACTTCGAGTCCGTGTTACGATACTCCGTTTCGCGTTCCCTTTATTTTTTCCCGATGAAAAAAGGGTTATTGAACAACTTTCACAATGGTACCATCTCGCCGAATGCTATTAGCCTGAATCACGTTGCCGTTCCATTGTCGCAAACGCGATAAAAAAGGCACTTCGCTTTTACGAGCTTCACGCAAAAATTGCGCGACTAAACACTCGAACCGCGGCATAAAAAAGTTTATAGTTCGTTTGACGAATCTGGATCGCTGCTCCGTCCAGTCAGCTTCTAGTCGATTTCTCTGATTTCTCGCTGCACTTCCTACTTCCAACGATTTACCATCGGGTAGAACAGGGAGCGAAGTATCTCGTGTATTTTTCAACTTTTCCTTCATTTTCTCGATTTTCGTTCAATTTAAGAAATAGTAATTACATTCAAGAAATATCTCCTGAATTTTTATTGAAACCAAGGAACGTAAAACGTAAAATATTATGCTAATGTTTAAAAATCAGTAATCGTTATTTAGAAAAATAAATTTAATTTAGGATATAAGATGTATTTAAAGATAGCAATTTTATTTAGGAGATAAAATATTAAAATTTGTATTCAATTACGAATTAACGTTTTCAAAGTTTTTATTGGAATATAAAATTTGCATCGAATTCGACGGATACCTAGCAATTTATTTAGGAACTCAAATTCTTCAAAATTATTAAATCTATAATTATTTTGGAAAGCCAAGTTTTCCTGATTTTTATTAAATTTGGTCGATAATCAATTAATTCGGGAAACAATATTATCGAAAATATTTAACAAATTCAAAACGTGATAATCTAGTTCAGAAAATAGTTAAATTCCTATTAAACCCAAAATGACAATAATTCAAAAATTGTTATCACGTTAAAAGTAACAGTTTAATCTAGTCAATCCTCTCTCGTAACAATACGCCTTCTACTCCAAATTTTAATATGTTTGAAATTTATTTCTCCTTTCCTTTCCTTCTAAATCTGAGATGGTATCAAATAATTATTACATTTAGATATATAATGAAATATAATTTAGATAGATAAAACCACATCGGTATCGATATCCACTTTCCTTGAATTCTCACTAACAGTTTAATCTAAATAATCCTCTCTCGTGAAAATATTCCTTCTACTTCAAAATTTAATACGCTTGAAATTTATTTTTCCTTTTCTTTCCTTCATCCAAATCTGAGATGGTACCAAATAAATATTACATTTAGATATATAACGTAATATAATTCAGATTGGCGTCGATAATCCACAACGATTCATAGCCCGAAAAGAACACTTTCCTTGAATTCTCACGAAAATCTGCCAATACGTCCAGCTCGCGCGTTCCCTCGAAAGATCCGTTAACCAAACGAACGAAAACGATGGCTAACGCCGGAAAATATACATTTGCAGGTTCTCTGCGAGCTGCAAGTGGCACTAGTGGAGCGGCAGCTGTCGTCACGGCCAGACGCGACGCGCGACATCATGAAGTCGGAATTCCGGACCGTGTCGACCTCGGAGACCTACCGGAACCTTCGGGACTGGCTAATCTTCCGCGACTACATGAACGGCCTGGAATACGTGGTGCAGGTGTTCGAACACCTCCGCCGCGGTCTTCAGTCCTGAGGCTGGCAAGGCGGAAGCCGAAGAAGGGCTACCAGGCGACGACTCGCCCATCTCAGGAAACCGGAACAGCCCAACCTGGATGGCCAACTCTCGTCATGAGGTTGGAGCGAAAAAGTGGGTAAAACAGGGGAAGATCCTTAGGCGTGCTCTGTCAAGCAGGCCAGGGGCTACCACCCGTCTCGGTTCCAGCGAGATGTGCCTCCATGGCGACGATCGGCCTGTCCGTCGGCCACGGATCAGCCAGCGACGCTGCACCACCGTGAGACGCCGACGGATACACCGTATCGTCGAACGTGCGCGCGTGTATCTCTATCAAGTTGACTAGCCTGACTTTGAGACAGATGGATCGACGAGTATCGTCATCCAGTCCCGTCGACAGTTCGCACCGCCATCGTCGACAGAGACAGCTGGATAATATAGAGAGCAACAGGAAGCAGAGTCGTACGATCAGCAGCCCATTGGCTTTCGCCGCCATAGTTCACGATCGCGTGCGATCCACGCACTCGGTTTCAAACCGTGCTAGCACTCGGGCACGCGTCAATGAAATCCATGTCCAAAGTGTAATCGTAATGTGCAAGAGGATAAACGGAAGGACAGACCAGCAACACCAGCCAGTTCCCAGCGACATCTTACCAATCGTTCAGATTTCCATCACCGAACAAAGCGTTGTATTCTAGTTTCTCCTTCGCCGTCTCCTTCGCGTTCCCTTGGCACGGCTATTCCAATAATTCGCGGACTTTTTCAAACTCGCGGTGTTTTACCGCGCATTTCGCCATTCTATCGCGCGACCTGATCGAATTTTAAAGAAATCACCCGACGCGACGGTGTTCGCTTTTTAAACGGACGACGTGTCGTTCTTATCGGAGGCATCCAAAGAGGAAAGACTCGGCTGATAAAATGCATTATCCATGAACGCTCATCGATGATCATTCTTCTGCTTTCCTCTGTTGAATGATTCTCCGGTAAAAGTGAGACGTCTCGGTGTTTGGAGACTCGAAGACAGCCGTGCCAACGGGTGTCTCGCTGGCAGTTTTCATTCAGGGATTCGTCGAGGTTTTAGGGAAGAGAGGAAGACGCGAAGGAAACGGCGCGGAGATGAAAGGAGGTGAAAGGATTCAGATAGGGAATCCGTCTAAACGAGCTTGTGCACCGCAGCGGTATTATATCCTAAATATACAAGAAAATACAGTATTCGCGCTTTAACTTAGACTATTCGCGTCGTGCGAGAAGGGAGTAAGGAGAAATTGAGGCGTATAGATATATATATCGCGTGGTTGTCACGCGTGGCGAAGAGGAAGCACGACGTCGTTGAAACGGTCGACGACGAGGAAAAGCAAATCACTCGACGAGCCATCCGCGCCCCACTCTTAATCCTATATAATAATTTATTGACTAACTGTAATATTATTATATTCGTATTTATTCAGATTATTTATTTTATTTTTGTAAAGATTTTACATGTCCGATTAACTGTATTTAAAGTGTCTAGAGCTTAAAATTACCTAGAGTGTAAGAGAGAGCGAGCGAACGAAAGAGAGAGAGAGAAAGAACGTGCGAAAGAAAGAATGAGAGCGAGCGAGAGAGAGAGAAAGAGAGAGAGAGATACAGAAGGATATATTATTATTATTATTATTATTAATTATTATTATTAATATTATTAGTAGAATTTTAATAGTAATCGTAGGGAAAGAAGAAGGAAACGCACCGACGCGGCCGACGCCATTTTACGTTACGCGCCGCGCTGCTGCTGCTACTCCCTTCGCTTAACGTACCTTTGCACGGTATGAAAATGTAAATTTTATAAGGAAACGATTCAGCAACGTCCATTCCTCCCGTACTATTTTTTCTTTTGTTTTTTTTTGCATCGTTTTTTTTTCTAATTTTTTTTTTCTTTTTTTCTTTTTTTGTATCCGTTCGTTGCGATGGATTATATTTACTCGCGCGACACTGCGTGTTTCAGTTGATTTTAAATCGATTTTAACCGACATTGGTTCGACGGGTGGCCTTTTTTAGAGAAATCTCTTTTCCTTCTTTTTTTTCTTCTTTTTATATAATACTCGACACTTCCATTTTCGATCCAGCGATATCCGAGACTGTCGCGAGCCGAGCGAAACGCGTTCCTCAGTCACTCGAAGGTTACCATTTAGTCTTTTTCTTTTTTATCATTAACCAAAAGGAATCGTCTTTACCCATTGAACTAGAGAATTTTAATCTCCTGTTCTTCGAAATCGTTTACCCTTTTACCACGATTTTATCTCGGTTTTATCTCGATTTTATCTCGTTTTTATCCATTCGCTTTTTACCTAAACCTTCGGGCTTCGGAGGAGCGAGTGGCGCGAAGTCTCGCGCCGACATTTGCTCGAGGACGGTCGACTTCGCCGATTTTTCGTACTTACAACTCGTTGTCGAAGCTTAGACTACGGTTGATCGCATCCCTTAAGACGTGTTCCGTTTAATTTTCGATTTAATTGGCGGCCTGTAAGCTTACCATAGATAGTCCGATCGTGCATAGTTCGCGATCTTCGGGTATGCACGCGAGACGCACTTTCAATTCCATATCATCGTGTCTGTGATATGCATCGAACGACCCTCACGACAATTAGCCGTCATCGTCGAATCGAACGAATATCCGATGCTTCCGACAAGGAAGAAAGCTGAAAAAGAGGGTGCGTGGCGAGATAGTGAGAGAAAGAGAGAGCAAGGCCGATCTGCGTGGCAATGTCGATCTCACGAATCGATCTCGAATGCGCATTTCATTTTATCACGCTCTTTTATACATCTACTTTTTCTTCTTTTTTTTTTTTATTTAACAGACGAGTATTTCATCCTTTGAGAGCATCGACCATTTTCTATACCACCTTTATCACTTTTTAAACAAGCAAGACTGCCATTTTTAGTTCGATCGCTTGAAACATCGCAGGATAAGATTTGTTTTAAAAATCGCTCGCGTCCCGGCGTCGAGGATCTTTAGGATTAACGGGATCGTAGACGTCTAGGAAGGATCTATCACGACGATCCAGCGTTTTCACAAGCAGCAGCGCAGCCTGGTCGAGCGTCGATTAGAGAAAATTATCCTACCGATTGCCTTAACGATATCGATTCTTTTTATTTCCCACTTTTCCCGAGTCCTTTCGAGTCTCTCAAAATTTGTTTTTCCATCGGGTCATAGAGCACGGTTACTTTTTCGCCGATTTCTCTGTCTTTTGTTATTAGGTACAGTGTAACTCGCGTAGAGATACGCGGAATGTGATCGATCCAGATGTTCTTCGTGTTTCGGAATATATTGGGTTATCGATGTCGTTAAATTACGAAATGTTACTCTTCGCGGATTTCGCGAGATTTTTTTTGTTTTGCTGGATTTTCACTCGACACATTCCGCGAGATCGATACGCGCTGTGTACGGGAAAATTCGTGTAAGATTATTATCGATCGCTTGGTGTATGTTGTACATAAACAGATTTGATGATGTAGAAGCTGCAAAATATAATTATATATGTGAATATGTAATGTGTACACGGGCCCCTCCCCCCAGAACGCCCGCTCTGTTGTATCATATTAAACCAAAGACAGTTCAACATGGTATACCTTGCGTTTTTATTCCGCTTTTGGATGTACTTTTCCGATCCTGCTACGTGTTCTCCTTTCGTAAGAGAAATTATAATTGTCGTTAGCGCGTTCTTCATGTGCGAAACGAAATTTTCGTATGTGTATGTCCGTACATAAGGCATAGATAATGGTAAATTATGGATAGACATATTATTCGAACCTGGTATTTCCGACTGCCTTTTTGTCACACTTGTCAGATTGAAAGTAATTTTGAATAAAATAAAAATGATCGATTAGAATTTTTAATGGCTTATTTAAGAAATTAATTTAAGGATCGAGGATGTGAAACGGAAAGTTAGAGAAATGTCGGGCAAAAGAATGTGTAATCGGTTGTTTAACGGTAACTAAATATTTATTTAACTTATTTAACGAAGAATTATTATTGTTATTATTGTTATTATACCCTGTCTTTACAAGATAAGCGTTCGTGAAATAAACGTAATAGCAATTACCAATTTTTGGTAAATTACCAAATTTCTTAGCTTAACTTCGTCGTTATAAGATTTCTAAATCCTTGATCCCAGTAAATTTTCCTTATTTCCGAACTGTTCTTTATTTGTATAATAATTCCAAACCCCTTTTCTTTATTATCAGAAACATGAATTTAAATATGTTTGTTAAACAGTCTTCTATAAATTCGGATTGAAATGGACATTTTTGAGAATCATTTTCAAAAATGTTATGATATTTTAATACGAGATTTTCACTTCATCTATTCGTGTATCTAGAATACTCATAAGATACGGAGCTTACTGGATTTCATAAAGGATTACAAAATTAATAAATAAAATATAACAGAGGAAGAACGAATCAGTACCGTTAACCAAATCGACGCAAAAGCCTGGTAATAAAAAAAACAAAGGAACACGAGAAACTTCATTAGTTCCAAAGAAGCAGGCAGAATCTTTATACAAACTTCTACCTCTGAAGAAAGCTTCCCACATCCAAGAGAAACAACAGATAATAGAGGAACAAGACAAATATAACTGAGCAACAATATACACGAAGAAACTGCTAAATAAAAATACAAATAAATAAATAAAGAAAACTTCGACAACCTCAAAGGAAAAAGCAAGGTTCTAACTCTGAAGATAGTGCGTCACATCCGGTTACAAACTCGCAAGAATAATGTAGCAAAGAAACAACCGATCATTGTTGTTACTATACTCGATGCAATATTGAGAAACAGATGATTAAAAATCAAAATATAAGAGAAACTTCATGAATCTCGGAGAGAAATATTTGAAATCCTACGCAAAGTTCTAATTTCGAAAATAGCTCGTCACATTCGATTATAAACTCACAAAAATAATGTAAGTAAGAAACAACCGATGAATATTGTTACTCTGCTCGATGCAAGGTTGAGAAACTTGTGACTAAAAAGAAAAATATAAGAACTTTGTGAATCTTGAAGAGGAAAGCAGAAATCCTACGCAAAGTTCTAATTCCAAAAATATCTCGTCACATCTGATTACAAACTTGCGAGAAAAATGTAACGAAGAAACAACTGAAGAACAGTGTTACTCTACTCGATGGAATGTTGAGAAACTTGTGATTAAAAACAAAAATATAAGAGGAACTCTGTGAATCTCGAAGAGGAAAGCAGAAATCCTACACAAAGTTCTAATTTTGAAAATAGCTCGTCACATCCGATTATAAACTCACAAAAATAATATAAGTAAGAAACAGCTGATGAACATTGTTACTCTACTCGATGCAAGGTTGAAAAACTTGAGATTAAAAACAAAAATATAAGAACTTTGTGAATCTCGAAGAGGAAAGCAGAAATGCTACGCAAAGTTCTAATTTCAAAAATAGCTCGTCACATTTGATTACAAACTCTCAAAAATAATGTAACGAAGAAACAACTGAAGAACAGTGTTACTTTACTCGATGCAAGGTTGAAAAACTTGTGACTAAAAACAAAAATATAAGAACTTTGTGAATTTCGAAGAGGAAAGCAGAAATGCTACGCAAAGTTCTAATTTCAAAAATATCTCGTCACATCCCATTATAAATTTGAAAAATAATGTAACTGAGAAACAACCAATGAGCAATTGTTACTCTACTCGATGCAAGATTGAGAAACTTGGGATTAAAAACAAAAATATAAGAACTTTGTGAATCTCGAAGAGGAAAGAAGAAATTCTACGCAAAGTTCTAATTCCAAAAATATCTCGTCACATCTGATTACAAACTTGCGAGAAAAATGTAACGAAGGAACAACTGAAGAACAGTGTTACTTTACTCGATGCAAGGTTGAAAAACTTGTGACTAAAAACAAAAATATAAGAGAAACTTCATGAATCTCGAAGAGGAAAGCAGAAATGTTGTGCAAAGTTCTAATTTCAAAAATAGCTCGTCACATTTGATTACAAACTCTCAAAAAAAATGTAACGAAGGAACAACTGAAGAACAGTGTTACTTTACTCGATGCAAGGTTGCAAAACTTGTGACTAAAAACAAAAATATAAGAACTTTGTGAATCTCGAAGAGGAAAGCAGAAATCCTACGCAAAGTTCCAGCTCCGAAGATAGCTCTCCACTTCCGATTCCTTGCCATCACGGTGTGTATCGATCGTCACTCGATCCCGTTGCTAAATTTGCTAGTCGAGCAAGAACGACTGGTCGTTTCCCATGATCAATGGCCGAAGTCGTCGTGCGTTCGGCGCTGTCTACGTCTTCGATGTTTGAGAGGAAACGCGTAAGTACATGATCATCGTCCCGGGCACGGCTCTGTCCCAAGCCGCCGTGTTTGCCCATGCTGTTAGCTCGTTGTCATCGCTCTCCCAACTTACCTTCTCATAAGGATTTCCACTTCACTCGTGCTGACCGTCTGTTTGACGATCCCTGCCCGTCTTCCCTTCTATGTCCTCGCCCAGGTGGTTTCCCGAGCGCCGCCAAGGTGTCAATGTTTTGCCTAGCCATTAAGATCGTTAGTCCTCCTTCCTGTATCGTTGCGTATGTTTGGTTGGAGAACGATCCTCACGATCGAACTTCTATCACGATCCCATGACAGAGTATCCAGGTCGACATCTTGGAATATATATATCGGTAATTAATTCCAATCACACTTTGAACATTTCTACTCGTGGTTCTGATTTGAATGCAGCTGAATAGTTCATTGACGGAAACAGAGAGTGTGCTTTGAAATAGTGTATCGAGATACGAAGCAAATATTGATTAGAGTTATTCGAATTTATTTGTTCCAAATGTGACTGTTCATGCAGGTCCAAGTTTAAAGTAGTGGAATGAAGATAAAGGTGAGAAACAAAGTAACATCGTAGTCTAAGAGGACACGGAGTGTGTTTTGAAATAGCGTAGCGAGATATAAAGCAAATATTTATCGGAATTATTTGACTCCGTTTGTTCCAAACGTGTTCGCTCGTAAAGGATTCGGTTTGAAGCAGTGGACGTGGAAGAAGATGAGGAACGAAACAAGATTGTAATCTACGAGAATATAAAATGCGTTTTGCAATAGTGTAACGAAATGTAAATCAAATATTAGACTGTGAAGAAAGAAATCCATTATTTTTATAATTTTAACTGGATTTCTTTTTTCCCAAAATAATATAATTTTAGGTTTATAAAAATAATGGATTTCTTTTTCCCCTATCTAATATTATTCGTAATTATCCATCCTCGTTTGTTCTAAACGTAGTTCACTCGTAGGTTTAACTTCATAGCAACGATGAGATATGAAATTACGAGACGATTTTAATGAAATATAAACCAAGGATTTATTAAAATCATTCGTCCCTGTTCGTTCCAAACGTGTCCAACCATAACGGCACTTCTAGACCCAACTCTACAGCCGAAACGAAGAAGAAAAGAAGAAACCTGGAATCACGTGTCATTTATGAATCCAACCATCCAATATATCCTGGAATATTGTAAATAGAACACGTAAATCAAAACTAGAATTACAATTTCCCATTTTCTCCTAGACACGTCCGATCGTAAAAATATTCATCGGTCTAACCTCGAAGCATCAGAATACAAGGAATTATATGAGGATCCAAAGACGTATATTTTGAAATATTATCATTAAAATACGAACTACCTATTACTTAATGTCTATTCAAAACCTGTCCAAATCTATTCCAAACGTTTTTCACCATTTGAGAACCGTGAGTCTGTCGTTTCCCAAAAATGTCAAGGAAATGTTTTTTATTTATATGCGATAAGTTTTAATTCTTTCATTATATCGTTATAGTAACGGTCATTCATAAGAATAAAAACGAGTGCATCTATAAAATGTAATATTACTCCAATTTCATCTTAATTTATTTATCCATTTGAATGTCAAGCAGCGATATTGCGCTTTTTTGTTTTGTTCAAAAAGTAACAAATATTTTAGGTAAAAGTAAAATAATGAAACAGTTGGTAGAAGAACGAATTTTAATTTCAATCTAACATTTGGATGTAAATGTTATTAAAATAAGAGCAGAAAACAGCGCAATAGCGTTCATTCGCATTTTTAATCGGAGAACAAGACAAGCGCTATCGCGCCGCTTTGTTGTTTTTGGATGGAGAATAAGGCAAGAGAAAAAGCACGTCTGGACACGTTTTGACAGAGAAACAACAAAGACGCGTGGCACTCAAACGGTTAAATCTGAATGGTAACCGTAAGGTCACGCAAAAACCGAACGTGCTATTGTTATCAGCTTCACCTAATCTAAAACGCTGGCACTTTTGGCCACAAAATATTGGGTTGTCAAGAAAGTAATTTCGGTTTTAATTTGTTTCAAGAAAAGGTCAATTGCATTACGTTTGTAACGTGTATCGCAAATATTGATTCGTTGTATTAAGTGAATTTCTTTGAATTCGTGCGAAACCTAAATATCAAAAAAATATCTTAATAAGCCCAAGACATCTTATGTGATTTTCAATTGTTGCGTGTGATATTCGATTCAATTATAGCTTTCATTTTGTCATCGTCAATTTCAGAAGTTTGCTCGTCTTTAAATAAAAAATCTCCAGAACGAAATGTTTCAGTTTCAACAATCAACACTATAAACTTCAGTTATCTCTTTGTCCGAGAATGCTCCAAAAATGATTATTTTTGTTATAAACAAAATTACACGGAATTTATTTCTATAACAACCTAAACGTGTCAGCTACCAAATCTCAAAAGAAAACAATTCTAACATTGACAAAAGAATAATGAAACAAACAACGCTATCTACTGGTGCAAACGGAAATTACTTTCTTGCCAACCCACTAGAAGAAGCGAACACTCGAGCGGTCAACGCATCAGAGAAGGAACACGTGTATCTGAAAGGACTATCGATCAAACCTAAACCACCTGTCAATCAGTATCACTCAGGCTTAATTCGAAACACTTCCGATCTCACCACGACACCCAGATCGATCAGTCGATGAACAAGACGAAACGGAGGAAAGAAAGGAGAAAAGTGAAATCGCGCGGTGATTCACGAGAGGGAACACGTGTTTTGAAATACAGTCGTAGCCATAAATATTCATACACGGAGTTATACAACGGCGATCGGGAAACGGACAAGTATTTAAGCGCGGTTAACAAGGTTGGAGGGAGCAGTGGAATCCGA
Organism: Euglossa dilemma; assembly: GCA_002201625.1. Taxonomy (NCBI): domain Eukaryota; kingdom Metazoa; phylum Arthropoda; class Insecta; order Hymenoptera; family Apidae; genus Euglossa; species Euglossa dilemma. The sequence continues at coordinate 78,606 of NIJG01000152.1, forward strand.
ATGGGCCGGCGCATGCATACCGGAGGAGCCAGAGCAGAGGGCCATGGAAGGATGATTCGTCGGTGTCTTCGGCGATGATGCAGGTAGGGATCGACGATCGGATCTCATGCGGCGAGGTATGAATGAGTCGTGAGAAGAGGGCAAAAAAATCGGTCGGTACCATGAATGGCTGGGAAAACTGCGACGTTCCCGCGGAGAATGCACCTGTCTCTCTCTCTCTCTCTCCATACCCTCCTCTCCTCGCTCCTTCCCCCGGCCCTATCCACGATGACGGCGAAGTGCCGACGATCCTTTTGCACTTGGTTTTCGAGGCGAGTCCTGGGAGCGGTCCGGAATCGTCTAGCCTCCGTAGCCGCGGGCAAATACTTCGGCTCCTTTCAGCTCGAAAAAAATAGGAGGCCTCGTTGTAATTAGGACAGTGCGCCCGCATGGCCTGCGTTCGACGGAGTCTCCACCACCTCCTCGCCATTCTCCTTCATCACCCGCTATCTCGCCTCTCCTCTCCTTCTCCCATCCCTCTTCGCCCTCTCTCCGCCTATCCTTTGCTCTCTTCCTCCGTCGTCCTTGAATACCCGAAGGCATCCTGCCGCTACATTCCTAGTGACCCTCGAGACAACTTTCAATAACGTTGAGACAAAAGGCTTCCAAAGTTGAGTGGTCCCGTGCCACAGAGACGTGGAACCCTCGCAAAGCGTGGATCTGACGCCTCGCGCCTCATCCGGCGTCCTCCGACGCACGCTGCGGGGTTGCGACGCCGTTTAAAAGGACCGATCTCTCTCTCTCTTTCTCGTTGCCATGGTGATAAGAGATTTCGCGTCGAGATTCAAACCTTTGAACCTTCGCGATGCGACGATGTTCGGTTTTGTTGACGCACGGTTGCCGGGTTCGGGTTTGGGTTTGGGTACGTCGCGTCAGGGTATTATCCGGGCTATTTGTGGTCAAGTTTTTGTTAAGATTCGATGGGTAGTTAAGATGTTAAGTAAACTGGTTTTGGTACCACGATTTTAGCGGTCCTGATCGCTTTTGGAAGGGGTGAATCTGGAATATGGAGATAATTCGTTCAGGTTTCCTTTTACGTTTTGTAATCTTGTAGGAAGTAGAGGAATGGAGTGGGAATGGAGTGGGAGATAATTGTTGACAGATCGTGAGATCGTTTTTGCCGCAGCATCGAGTTTTCGGATATCGATATTTATGTATTCGCAAGATGGTGATATTTCTAGGAAAAATTGTTTAGTACGACGACTTTGGTGACGGGTTTTATGATCATTCGAATCGGCGAGTTTATCGTGATTGTTTTATTTTCCGTTTAATTTTTTATTTTATCCAAAAATCGCGCATTTATCAAAAAACTCCGGTTTTTCGAAAACTAAGGGTTACAGAAAAATTTCGTTTACGGATTCGTATTCATGGCAGCGAGTTCTATAAAAGATGTCCAATGAATATTCCAAGTCAAAAATCGTGTTGCATAGTGTTATTAACGATTTAACTTATCATACAATTATTAATTTGTAATTTCTAATTTTAATTTCAAATTTAATACTGTTTTCGTATTTGTTTTAACCAATAACGCATCTATGACGACATTAGATTAAAACATAGAGATGATGTTCAATCTGTAAAAATTAGAAGCAATCGAATGTCGACTCCAACTTAACATAGTAATTCAATCACAAACGATTGAATTACTATATCAATAATCGCAATCGACGATTATTTCTTTTATTAGTCATAACGAATTATCTAATTTTCAATTGCTCAATCATTATCGATTACAGTAAGGCGATTATTAAAATCAGCATCAGAGTAGAAAGATATTCCTTAAACATTTAGCTGATTCATGCGCCACTGGCGCAATGACTGGGTTTTCCCGGTACACGCGCAAAAGCAGTGAGAACAGCGCTAAAAAAAATCCGAACAAATTCTCCATCTCTTAAAATAACTGCTGGAAGATGCCTGTTAAAATCCACAATCGTATAAATTAATCGCGAACCGACATTCCGAATGCGATTCATAATCACGCGACGAGAAAACATGATCGTGACGAGATATCCGGTAGTAGATGGCGCTAGCAACGCACACCCTGGCCACGAGGTATCTCGCAGATGACGACGGATGCCTGTCGAAGGATTTCGCGGGAATTTTTAGCTGATCCAGGTTGGAATTGGCGAAGCATTAAGTCGCAGGATCGATCTTAGGGAGAGCAAACAGGACGTACGGTTATTCTTAACAACTGCTGATTGGAGGGCGGTTCCGTGCTAATGGCTTCCACCCCTCGTCCTATTACCACGGACACGGTGCTCTAAAACGACTTGGATTTATTATTTTGACAGGCTAGTTAGCAAAACGCGTTTAATGGTAATGGTCCACGCCTTAATACGAATTGGACGAAACTCGTTCGCACTTTATTTTACTATCCGGTTTCCTTCGGCTCTTAACTCTGATTTTGTCAAACGACGCGACAACGCTGTCCTCGGGATAATATCCCACGATAATATCTCGACAGTGAGTTTCGGTCCGTGAATCGAATTACGTAGTGGAGGTATATCATTTTTTAATACAAATGAAAAATTTTTTATTTTTAGTTTCGATATTGAATTGCATTTAAATCAGGGAAACGATTATTTCTTCGTTACAAAGTGATAAGTGATTTGGAAATGAAACGAAATTTTTTTCGTTTGTCGTTAACAGTCATTTATTCTATGGTATAAAAATAATTTTTATTATTTTGCGGCGAGAAGAAAAAACGGGAAGCTGGTTTTGATTATTAAGAATTGTTTAGACGGTTGGCAGTGATGGATGCAGAAACCTTTTTTTTTTTTCAAGGATTATAGAATCATCTCTGAATCGAATTTTAAATTCTCAAAATGATTGTAGCAAAAATTCAAATGGTTATGCACGAGTTATCTACATTTCATTAAATACTGAAGTATTACAGTTCTATTACAAACTATAAAATTGAACTTTCAAGATTCCAAAAATCTTCTTAGAAACTCTAAATTAATCAAATAAATATTCCAAAAATTTCAGAAGTTAAATATAATCCACAAAGTTATGTTTGAACGCTCTAAATTCTTTAAATAATTACTCCAAACATTCCCAAAATCGTACATAATTTATGAAATTATCTTGGAACCCACTTCTAAATTCTTGAAACAATTACTTGGTGAACTTCAGAAGTTACATATAATCCACAAAATTATTTTTGGAACTGCCTCTAAATTCTTTAAACAGTTACTCAAAAAATTCCAAAAATCATCTACAATTTATAAAATTCTCTTGCTTCTAAATTCCTCAAGCAATTCCTCCGAAAATTCCAAAGATCGTACATAATCCGTATAACCAGTCGGTCTATTATCCTTCACCTAACTGTGAGACGAAAACCGACACATCCGAGCTTGCCACTTAAAAAGCCTGCACAACATCCGAAAGCCATCAAAACCCTTCGTCCGAATTCAGGGGAATCCAAAAATCGCGCTCGGTCCATCCGAAAACCCGCGGGCAGATTATCCGAAAAAAGGTGGAAGATGGTACGTGATGCGCGTATTCCAGCGTGCGTTCTCGTCACGGATCTAGATAGGAGCGACATGCGAGGCATCAGAGGACGCGGTTTCTCTCGGTCAATGTCGAGATGGCTTCAGAGAAAAGAGGTGCCGTTCGTGGGAACCGTGAGACCGCTTCCGAGAAGCCTGAACAGCACGTAGACATCGGTCGGAAAAAAGAAGGTGGATGGAAGATTGGAACGTGGAGGGACGGATCGGGCATTATGGAAATTCGGCTGTTTCGCAACATTGGCCCGGGTGGTGGTGCGCGAACGAACGATGATCGCGTCGCGGTGGTTCGGCCACGATTTCGGCCAGCTGCTCCGGGCCAACGAGATGCATTTTGTCGCGAGATAACGCCGCGTGGACGATTCGGGCGCGTGGGTGGGACGGCCGATAACCGGTGAAACACACGAACACTTTTAACGACTAATTGCCGTAGATAGGCGCGCTGGAGGAGCTGGGTGTGGAGCTGGTATATATCGTTGATCGTCCTCGCGAAATGCATGGGAACCGGAGCCATCTCACCGATGCGTGCGTCATCGTTCCTGTATCCATGTGGATTTCCATAACGATCTTGATCTGCATTTCCAACCTGCCGCTTGAGCAACGACCAGCGCTTCGCAGGCTGATCCGCGATCAACTGGCTGTTTACGTTGACCGACGATCCATTTTCCTCCTTTCGCCAGATTTTGTTACACATTTTGGCCAACACACTTTCGTTTTTCGGAATATTTTATGGGGTAGTCGTGTTTCTTTCTTTCACGGTGCTGCGAGATGATCTCTCAGATTTCAGGGGAAACATCGTTTCTCCTTTGTATCGTGGTATTTGTGATTAATTAGTTCGAGGAAATTTTTGGCAGTTAAATGGTTTTAATCACGAATGATAAGTTTTCTGTCGTTTGTATCGTGTATATTTTATTTCGAAGTTTTCTTTGTTCTTCAAAAATTCAATTTTTTGAAAATTTGAAGGATGCAGTTGTATTTTTTTCTTTTTATGTCAGTGTGAGACGAAGTCGCAGATCTTAGGGAATTTATTTTTCATTTTGCATTTCATGGTGAAGTTTGTAATTAATTACGATGATAAGCGGATTTTTGGAAATTTCAGAAACGAATGCTTTCAGTCGTGAATTATGAGTTTTCTTTAATTTATTATTTTGGCTGAACAGTATCTTTCAATTGTAATTGTAATCAATTTTACTAAATTTTACTGAGATATTTTTTAATTATATATATTTCTATTAATAATAGTTGTTCTTCATCTCGTTATAAGACGNATTGTAATCAATTTTACTAAATTTTACTGAGATATTTTTTAATTATATATATTTCTATTAATAATAGTTGTTCTTGATCTCTTTCTGATTTTTTTTCTTTCTTTGTTAATTCGAAATGATTATACAGATTTTAGTGGAATATTTCTCTTTTTTATTATTTCTAATTATTCGTAAGGAAATTTTTAATTTTAACGACCAACTACTTTCAGTAAAGAATAATAGAATAGATAGGTAAGGTATTTTTTCTCGATGTTATAACAAAATGATGAATTTCTCCGAGGCAATTGTTAATAAGTTTGGATTTAATATCGTTATGTCACAGTGTGAGTGGCAACTTGAATTATCTGTTGCCTACATATCGAGGAAAGATTTCAATAGCTACAGCAAATCAATTTATATGTTAATGAGCTACTGCGTTGTAAATACTTTTTACCTCCAGTATTTCGCTTCCATAAATCAATGGTGTGAGTAATAAATTTCGCCTTTGAACAGGTGACGAATACACCATAAATCAGTGGATAAAGCTGCTAATGTAATATAACAACGTCACGTCGATATTTTATTTATTCATTGAAACTACTTTATCGACGTTCTAACGTGATACCGATAAATTATTCTCAAATATATCAAATTATGTCATACTTTCATTTTCTGGTCTTCTTGTCTTCGCTGCATATTTGACAATGTTTACATGCATCTTTAACTCTGCAACATTTTTTCCAGTTCGTCTTCAACGTATCGGTTACGCGTAAACATAAGGAACAAGCTGCACCGTGATACGTTTCATGATATTACGAGGTCGATCGATCAATTGCGGTTCAATCATGGCACAATGAAAACCGCAGTTATACGATCAGCTTCGATTATAAGAGAGTATAAGAGATCGTCTGGACCAGATCGACATACCTGACGTTCTTGCGTTTATCAACAATGTACAGTATTTTTACCGCGGTCATCGTATTTCTCCTTGAGCAATTAACACTAGCACTACCAGTCGACCAATCGGAATAACTGGTTTTAGATTTTTCTTCTTTTTGCTGTCATTAAAAGTCATTGAAAGTCGCTGCTGGAGAAATTAATGTTGATATTTCCGAGATGGACGCGTGACTGTTTTATTGCCATTATTAACATTACCGTTTTATTTTATAGTTCATATGTCAAATAATTATAACTATATAATTATTATACTTAGGTACATATTACGGTAATTCTAGTGTTAAAGAATGATAAAGGAATAATATAACATTGATTTTTGTGAAATGGATTGATCATTTTTTCACTTTTGACAGGAAAATTTTTAAGTTGGAAACTCATATAAGCGTAAACTTTTATCGTTTTACAAATTTTCTCAAAATGCAATTAACAATCAAAGCACTGCTTTCAAAAGTAAAGATTACACATTAAACAACTCGCGTTAAACGAAAGTAAACGAAGTATATAAAAATTAATTAAATTACTGCATAAAGAATTCATTTCCTGAATTCCAAAATAAAAATTACATATTTACAAATAGAACTTGTCAAAGAATCGCACAACTAAACCAAATTGGGATAAAATATGTTCCAAAACATCCTATTATAAAATTTATCTCTAAAATAAGAACCCTAACCCAAATATAAATCAAACCAAACTGTTTAATAAAATAATAAAATCATAACAATCTTTACAAACCTTCTCACACAGAAACCACTAATCCCAATGCAAACACCACGATCTTAATCCAATTACAAAATATTGACTAAATAACAGAGCAACGACGCCATCAGTATTTATGGTCAGTTACTAAGCTTTCCTTTGTCACCGATTACTATAACAATCATCAGTCTGTTGCAAGACACAGCAGTATACACAAGTTCGTAGAAGTTTATTAAATACCTAACTATTTAAAGTTCAAACTGCTCTATGTACTTTACTCTTCTTTTCCACTACAAAATATCAACAATCTTGTACAGACACCCTAGCCATAACTTCATCTTACAATATGTACCTATTCTAATGGCAGCATCTATTACATAACGAGTAAACCATTTGCATATTGCCGCATTATTCGCGTGTATTCACTTGCGCAACAATCGTTTCCCTATTTACCACTACGACGCGTGTACGAGTTTAAACGCAAAAAAAGTTGATATCCTCCGAGATAAATCGCATTCCAACTATTCTAAATTTCTTTCGATATCCAGCGATACATTCGATATTACCATCAACCTTCGACCAAGTACATCTCCGTCATCGAATCTTCCTATATCCCTTAGCCAAAGGAACGGAGACCGAAACGGAGCCCATAGCCGCAGAACGGAGAAGCGAAAGCAGCGAAAGGACAATTCGATGATATAACACGGCTGGGGAACAAGAGAAAAGACACGGTCGGTCGTGGTTGAGCGAGCCATTACGGATCGTTACAGATCTTTCAGGCCCTTATGGGAAGTAGTCGCGGCGCGGAGGTAGTCGGTTTAGTGGCGGTGGCGAAGGTTTAAGAACGTAGCCTGAAGCGGGACGACGAGGTCGCGACATCGTGACCACGGCCAGCCACTGATTTACATATTGTCCACCAGTGAAGCAGCATCGCGGCTCTTTGTTTTGGAATGCCTGCCGAGAGCGAGGAGAGGTGCCTTCCCTCTTCGTTTTTCTTCGGCCAGCCTCTCTTTTTCTCTCCGCTCCGCTCGTAATAGCGTCCAGATCCCGACGCCGGTGCTATCCAGCGAGCCACCAACGTCGATCTCCACGAGAACTCAGAGAGAAGGCGTCGGGGTAATGCATTCTCATTTTTCGAACGGCGACACCCTTCCTGTTGTTCCATTCGCTGTATACCAGCAAGGACGACGATCGGCAGATTAGAACATTCTTCTCGTCAAGCAGCCTTGATTCTCCTCGATAACGTTCAGCTTACATGTGTGAGAACACGGCATCGATTGTTTTTCTTTCTCCTTTTCTCCCATTTTTTTCTCGTTTTTCTAGCATTTTTCCGGATTTTCTGGGATTTTTTGTCTTGGAAAACAGGGGTGCGCGTGAAGGGTGAAAAATTCGCGGTGATTTTAGAGGCATTTGAAATTACAAAAAAGCTTCAAGTAAAACGTGTCGAAAGAAAACAGTGTTTAGCGTGAATTTGGTTTTATAAGGTATGAATGCAAGTGTGTGAGGATGAGTGTCAATGTGTTTGGGTTTGAAAGTGTGAGTGAAAGATCTAGAATGTTTGGTATGCGACGGTTGTTATGGAAAAGTTAGTTTGTATAAAACGAGACAAAATTGAACCAGACAAGTTTATATATAATATATCGTGTTACGATTTATTATTTCTTTGTACGTTTTTTAGCGAATCAAATTGTTAAATCAATAAACCAATTAATATACTCACATTTAGGAGCTAACAGAAGATAGAATCGTTGGATTGTGCTATGCAGTTGTGTTTGCAGCATAAAAATAAAATGTATATGACTTAAGTCACGTTCATAATTACCAATATACCTATGTGTGTTTGAGTCTATGTGATTAGTATTATTTTTTTTTTTTTATTATTTTGTTATATTCTGTTACCCTAGCAAGATTAGTTTTAGAATATTTAGGGGTGTTATCAAAATACGAGAATTTTTAGTAATAAATTTACTTTGTCACAATTAAGTGTTCAAATGGTTTACATNATATAATATATCGTGTTACGATTTATTATTTCTTTGTACGTTTTTTAGCGAATCAAATTGTTAAATCAATAAACCAATTAATGTACTCACATTTAAGTGTTCAAATGGTTTACACCGTACTTTAAATAATTATTTTCTGTAGTTCTTTAATTAATAAAATAGTTACCTTAGTTGTATTAGATTTACATTGATAAAATGGTCTCGGAAATTTAGGGATGTCATAAAATAACAAATAACACAGGACTTCTCCATAACAAATTTAATTTGTCACTATTAAATGTTCAAATAACTTATATCGTACTTTAAATAAATATAGTTACCATAATTGTCTCGAAATTCAAACTTGGATTTCCATGATCACTTTGTTATAGATTTACTTTCTTTTGACCATATAACAGTTTCGATATTTTCGGTATAATAACTCTTACGATATATCGTTGTTTTTCACAGAAATAAAATTGTTTACCCAAAACATACAGGATTACCTTCAAAGTAAATTTCACCGTAAAAGAACCAATCGAGTTAAAATTCTCGTGATTCCGTAAAATCCTTCGATCTCGTCACCTCGTGAGCTATGAGAAAGCAAGGAAAAATCCCATCGATCCTCGAGCATCAGCCGGACAATAAACACGTTGGTAATTCACAATATCCATCGGATCTCTCTATAGAGATTTGCCTCTTTAGACTCTACGCTGGTACTTAACAAATGACCATCGGAGCTTATTCAATGCAAATGAAGGAGACGCGCTCGTCATCCCATTGGGATGGTATTGACACTCTCTTTCACGGCGTGCCTCCTAGCAAAAGCTTAGAACTGGAGAGTCGCGGAGCATCGATTACGGAACCGTAGGCTAGGGCCCTGTGGGCCAGGTGGACGTAGAGGGCGCCCGGTGGTAAGCAGAGCTGTAAAACCGATCCCTCGCGGCAGATTAAGGTGTCGCAGAAGCGAATAAGCAAACTACGACGTGCTGCGAATAATAAAAACGGCAGGTTAAGGGTTCTTTGCTTAGACTCCCGTGGACTGTCTTGCAGGTAGAGTTGGCCATTGACTCTGCCAGTTTTTCCGGCACCCTAAATCAAGAGTCCTTGGCCGGGATACGCTTGGTATAGTTTCGTTGGCTTTTCACCACACGCACAAACACGAGGCGCCATTTTTCCTGGTGTCGCGTGACGAATTTTCAGGGTAACGGACCTCACAACGACGTGATCCTCTGGTTAATGGCGGTATTAAGGTATTACGACTGTCGCGTAATTTTCACTTTCAAGATGAATGCGTTTCGCGAGTATCTTTGTAACTGGTGCAGGTGGTAATATTCTTCGATACTTTCTCCCCTTTTGTTTTAAAAGTGGATATTCTGGGATTTTATCGAAGATCTAATTTAGAAAGGCCAAATTTTAGGGGCAGAATTTATCGAAAGATAAATAGTAAATGTATTTTCTCATTTGTTAGAAGAGTAAGATTTGTTTAGATTAATGTAAATTAGGTTGAGCAGTAATTGGTATTTTACTGTCGATTAAATTATTATAAAATTGATGCTGGTGTTAT
>NIJG01000152.1:92121-104538 GCA_002201625.1 Euglossa dilemma
CCCCAAAAAATGATTACATAGAAAAACGAAGAACGTAAGTATAATGAACATAAATCCTGCAAATCAATCGTTTCAACTTTCATTGTTTTCGAATATTAGATATAAAGAGTGATTATTTTTTACACTTAATATATTATATTACATATGTTTTTTTTTTTTGTTTACCCATATTTCATATTTTATATTAATATATATGTTTTTTAGTACAGTATATTTTATACGCTGCTATTTTTCATCTTTCACTTTCGCTGCTTATCGTTGGGAAAAGACGAATCACATCCGTTCTCACAGATTTATGAAACCCACCTTTAATCTGCCACAAAGAATTAAAACTGCCAGGTGACCGCTGTTACGTTTCATATCGCTGATGCTGCTTCCAAGATCGTTAAATCATCTCGAGGACAAATACCGCAGGCCGGAGACAGTTATTTCGGTTGTTCCGTTTGTGGCATTCGGTTTTGTGGTACCGCGGCCAGCAGGCGCAAAATATGCAGAGTCGAGGTGAGGAGAGATCTCGTCGGCGGGATGAAACGGGATCACCCGCACGTGGGAAAGTGCGAGGTTTGACCGTGGGGGGTCCTGGTCCTGTTCTATCCTGTCCTGTCCTCTACCCTCTCTCGTTCTTCCTTCCCCTCCATTTCGCCCACTCTTTGCTTCCAGAACAGAGCTGTCCCCGCAATGCGGAATCGTATTTCTTTCGGCAGAGCTGTCCGAGGTATAAGCCGGTCGGTAGGTAGCTCTAGAGTCCCTTCATAACGGCGTCTGTATGAACACCGTGCAACCACGCCACCCGCCATTTTGTCGCGCATGAACGAACGCGATTGCCAGCGACGAGGCGAGATTCAACACGTTCGATGACGTTTTTCAAAAACAATTAGCGAATGATTGATTTCGGATTTGAAATCGATGGATACAGAAGTGGTAAATTAATGGATATTTCATTTCTGATAATGGATAATTGGAAAAGCAGTAAATTTTTAGGTCGTTCGGAAAGTAATTTCGGTTTTTTCCAACAGAGGACCTAATTGTAGTTTTTCACAGCCAATTTCACACTTAAGCCGCATAAAAAAAAAACGAAATGACTTTCCGAACAACGCAATAGTAGAGAATTAATTTTGAATTTGTAATTCATAGGTAGAGGAATTGATAAATTAATGGATATTTGATTTTTTATTTGAAATGGATAGCTACAGAAGTAGTAAATTAGTAGAGAATTAATTTTGAATTTGTAATTCATAAATGGAGAAATGATAAACTAATAGATATTTGATATTGGGTTCAAAATGAAGAGATAAAGAAATAGTAAATTAGTGGATATTTAATTTTGGATTTGGAATGGATGAATAGAGAAGCAGTGAATTAGTAGAGAATTAATTTTGGATTTGTAATTGATAAATGAGGAAATGGGAAATTAATGGGTATTCGATTCTAGGTTTAAAATGAACAGACAAAGAAATAATAAATTAGTGCAATGGACAGGTAGGGAAATGGTAAATTAGTGGAGAATTAATTTTAGATTTAAAATGAACAAACACAGAAATGATATAATGATAGAATTTTCAAACCTAAAATTTGGGTTCTAATTTTTTATTGATCAAAGTGTTGTACTTTAATCAAAAATATAGAACCCCTAAATGCACTTTGTATATTTTGAAACGTAAATATTATAGGTAATATTGTTTCCTGGCTTTCTATGTTTAATCATTATTGGTTTAAATTTCTACCTTAACAACGGAAAAAGTAAAATCTGTTACAATTTTTGGACAATTTTGGAATAGGATGTAAAATAGTAAAAACTCTTGAAAATATCGATTATATATTTGATAAAGATGCAAATACTGAGTATATTATGGTATTAATAGTATTATCATAGTATTATCATAGTATTGACGATATTGAAAATATTTTTGAAGAATTTATGAATGGGATTTCAGTTTTTTCATAATACTAAGTTATATATAAAGTAGATCGTTTTTTATTCCCATTATATAATTTCATACAGAAAAAATGTATGGAATTTTAAATATCACAAATAAAAGATCGTGAATGCTCTATATCTTCTGAAATAATGTACAACCCACGCATTCATGTCTCCAAGATACACCATGCTTCAAAACCACATATTCTTAAATATGCAAATTCACTTATCATTGCACCGTCACATAATAAATTGCTATTACAAAGATAATTATAAATTCATCTAACTATTAAGTAACCAATTCCACGATTCCATAAGGATGTGAGTCTTATAACTATGTATTGGAATGCGTCATCACCGACTTGAAAATTTCAGAAACTTCACAAAGGCCGTTTTCAACATCAATTCTTTACTAGTGTTCTGGGATAAATTTAAAATTATCTCAGTCATAAATACGTCTAACAAAAGGTAAAAAATGCCTCGAGAAAGTCTCCCAAAATCCATTCCTGTTATAAAATTGATACACATTCATTACGAGTATTAATTTCTTGATTATAATTGAACAATAAACCGTACCAAATTAAAATCCACTGCTCGCAATGAAAAAGCGGCGTTAAAATGATACCGAATTATAATTATAGAATAATGGTATCCTACCATGCTGATAAAGAAACCCAATACAGGTGAATCATCGGACGACNCTACACTGTTCCAATAAAAATGGTATTTTATTCAAACACATATTTCTTAATCGTTCTAAGGTATTCCTATAATATATAAACAATTAACACGAATTGAATTTTTAAAGCTATAATATTGCATAGAAATATGAAAATATAAATTTCAAACAACTTTAAATACGTCTAACAAAAGGTAAAAAATGCCTCGAGAAAATCTCCCAAAATCCATTCCTGTTATAAAATTGATACACATTCTTTACGAGTATTAATTTCTGGATTATAATTGAACAATAAACCGTACCAAATTAAAATCCACTGCTCGCAATGAAAAAGCGGCGTTAAAATGATACCGAATTATAATTATAGAATAATGGTATCCTACCATGCTGATAAAGAAACCCAATACAGGTGAATCATCGGACGACCTAACCCGAAGGAAGAAATATCCGAAAGAATCGGTAATATTTCCTCAAGGTCCAGACGCCGTGGCTACTTTTGTTCTCTTGGTCCTTACAGAATGTACCTGTTATAACGCTCGTAGAACTGCCCTCTATTAATGCACGCATATTTGTATCCAGGCATCTCCGATTACCAGTGGTAGGCTGCTTTCGGACCTGGACCACCGGCGATACACGCAGAAGGATTGCTTTAATTTTTCCGACACTCGTGTCAAATACATCACGGGCCAGGCGATAATATATTAGCGACCCAAGGTCTGCCCAGTGGCCCCGTACTTCGATCTTCCTGCATCGTTTCTGGAACTGGGACTCGGTTATCGCTAGAGGATTAGAACGACTATTAGATTTCTACCGCTTCCGCGTATGAACGAAAGCCAAGAATTCCTCAAAGTGTAAGTGAAATATATCTCGTTCCAGGAAGTAAGCGTCTATTTCTGACGCGTCCAGGACACCGGGGTCAGTCCTTTCCCGAAAGGGAACCCTGCTAATTGAAAGAAGGTGAGTCTAATAAATCGTTGAAGCAGAGACGGTTGCATTATCCGAGAAAAGCGACGTAATAAGCCAGCGAGTTAGAAGATCGATCCTATATTTCATATAACAGAAGACGCTCTATATCGAACGCGTCATCGATTGCAGTGGTTGGGTGGCGAGAGAATCTCGTTTCTCGTTAGTCTCGTGAGAGGGTCGGGCACTATCGTGTTGCTTGAAGAGACGTTCAAAGATCCGAAGGTGACGATATCGAGCGTGAGTCGCCAACGACGATGCTGATGACCTGCACGGAGGTTCGACGTATGTTTTATATAGTCATTCGCCAACTAGGCTAAGTTGGAAATGGCATTAACGGAGTATTTCGTGAAAATCTGTCTGTATAAATCGCCATGTTGGTAGTTATATAGATAATTTATTTCTAAGATAATTAATAGTTTATTTTCTCAGTTGAATTGAGTTCTTCGATAATTTTGATATTATAACGATTTCATTGAATTTTTTCGAAAACTTTCAAATTTGATATAAAATGAATCGTGAGATAGCAAAATTTTGGAGTTCCTAATTCCTAGAGAACAATAAGTTTTAAGAAAAATAGTTATAATGATTACGCGATATTATTCACCAAAAATATAGTCATTTTTTGATTCATATCTATAAAGAATAATCTGTAAATACTGGAATTAATTTAAGATTAGCGTTATAGATGTCAATAGCATTCATTTAAAATTCTTAGCTGAATTTTTTCGAAATATTTGAATTTCACGTTACTACGTAACAATTTTATCAAAACGTAATAAATAATATATATTAAATTAAATTCATGAACTGATAAATAAATAGACGAGACACACATTGATCGAAGAAAACACCACAATTTAAAAAAATGTTGTGTAAATATAATTTCAATTATCATTGCACTATATTTATTGTATCATAATTAACAAAACAGTTATAGCTCCTAATTCGTAAATGCTAACCTTGAACCTTCTAAATAACTGAACAAAACGAAATAAATAACATATATTAAATTAAATCCATGCATTAATAAATAAATAAATAAGATACGCAATGGCCAAAGAAACACCACAATTTAAAAAAAATTTTCTGTAAAAATAATATCTTTTATCATTGCTCCTACACAAGTACTAACTTCAAACCTTCCTTGGTCCCCGAATATAGATAAAATAGACAATAAATAAATAAAATAAAAGACACCGCAAAATTGAAAGTAAAAAAAATCGTGTATAATTCACCAAAAAATTCTCACTCTAATTCCATCAAAATACCTAATAATTCGACTTGATTCTACACGTTACCTTTCATACCCACTGTCATATTACTCCAACAACAAGCAAACACTGTATCACGTTTCACGCACACTGGCAAGTGCCGCATCAACGGGAGAGAGTTCAATGAAAATAATCCGCCCCATTCCTCCCCGTGATTTCCTCCCTGACCAGATGTTCGCATCGACGAATGAACGTAACCCGGTTCATTCACGAAACGCGTGACAATGCTGCTAACTAGCAGATTGCTATCGCGCTGACCGAAGGAGGGTGAGCGATTATCGAAAAATCCGAGCTAACCGACACCATCGACCGCGTCTCGTTTTACGGGGGTAGTTCTACGCGTACCGACACTCATGTGGACACATATAGACGCGTGGGTGAAAGGAAGACAGCATGTTGACAGGAAAAAGAGAGGAGCAGAGTCGAGCACGACAAGCTGGCGCCACTTTAGGCCCATCCGAGTCCTTCCTCCATCCTCTCTCCCTCGTCTTTCCTCCTCTATCCCTCGGCCGCTCTTCTCTCCTTCGTTGCTCTCTCACCCCAGGCCCTTCTATCCGGTACCAAGGGGCCGACAATCCCTTTCGGATTTGCCAACATTCCTTCACACGCTAAATGCGCAACAATAGGCTTGTTTGGGCTATGATTTAGGGGCCGGTTCGACGCTTCGTCCATCCAACCTGGTTATCCGGCTCTTGTGCCGCGCTCTTCCCGGCTATCATCTATCTTCGATTCACCGGGAAACTGAAGCGCCTTCCCTTTGTGCCCGGCTTTTCTTTCAGATACACGCCCATCTCTTTCGCCAGTCGCCTATCTCCTCATCTTTCTCTCCATTTGTTTCAAATTGTACACACACCGCCGCTACCATACCGCGCACTGCTGCGTGGGGTGCGGCTATTTATCGACCGAGTGCGTACGTATGGGAGATTTCTTACTTTTCCAAAATTGATTTATTTCTTTCCACGTGGGAATGAAAGCGTGTTATCCTTCTGCGTGGTATTCTCGAAAGAAATATTTATATTTTCATATTTATAGTTAAATTTAATATAGGAATTTAACGCGTTCGAAAGTTTAATATGACAGTGGTTCTTTGAGAATATTATTATTGCTACAAATTTTTGAGCATCACGAAAAGTCTGAAATATTTTCCTCTTATTTTGAGACGCATTTGTTGTATGCGGAGTATTTAGTTTTCAATGGAATTTTTAATTCTTCTTTATTTTTTATAATAGATATCGTTCTGTTAGATGCTGTCACTTCTTTATTTGACTTTTTTAACGCTAGAATTACTGATTCATAGTAAATACCACGATTTATTATTGATGATAATTAAAGCTGTGCGATAAAATAAAAGGCGATATGAATTTTGCCATAAGCAACAATATACTCTCAGAAATTCCAAAGATAACAAATTTAAATAAGTCATTTTGATCTCTTTGATAGCTCTAGTGTTAACTGAAAGAAGGAAGAATAGTACCTATCTCTAGATTGAATTCTGTTTAAATACTAATTGAAATTCATTGAATAAGGTATCCTAACATTATATATACGAAATTAATAAACACGTGCATATTAAAATTTTTATACTTGGCGTAAAACGTACACTTTCTTTGTCATTGCGGGACAAAGCACGAGATAAGCAACGAAAGATTGATCGTGTTGGGTAATTCGAAAGAGAGTAGGGGTGACATTAGCACTCGATGTTGGTAATTAGACAATGTTTGTGACTCGTACAAGTCTTGACACTTCGGGCAAGTGTAATGGCGTGAAAATGCCCGTGCTACTTAAGTAGTGGCATCAAGTGGCGTCACGCTCCGCCCTCTCGGTTTCACGCTCCTCAAACTTCGCCGATCTGCGAACATAATCTGCGAGCAAATCAGGATTTCACGGCCCGGCTGTTGCGGACGCTTCTCAAGAGATCTACGAAGGCCCTTCGCCATCTCTCAACCTACCGACGCGTTAGGAACATAGGCTACGTGAATTGCCTCGACAACGCATTAGTGGCAATCATTCGGTAAAATCGACTAGGGTGGTATATGCTACTCGAGTACCTTGATACGTCTGTAATGTGATGAAATCGGTGAATTATGTTCATGTTCTATGCCGATGCAAATGTTGCTTTATTTAGTTCTATCATATGGTTTATTGTTAATAGATTTGATATTATTTAAAGGTTAGTCCCTATGAAATGTGAATATATATACAAATATAAAATTTGGTATATATTATCATATATTAGTTTTATTTATTTTGGTTATTACAAAATAATGTAAAATTTTAGAATCGTAGATTTAATTANATAATATTTACTTCAAAATGTAGAATTTCACGTATTAGAAACCATGTTTTCTCTCAGACGGTATTGCCACACATATTCAATCAATAATATTTTAACAACTCTTCTGAAATTTCCCATAAAAGATGAAAAAATCGTGTTTATTTGACGCAAAGGAAAGAGGCATGATATTTACTTCAAAATGTAGAATTTCACGTATTAGAAACCATGTTTTCTCCCAGACGGCATCGCCACACTTATTCAATCAATAATATTTTAACAACTCTTCTAAAGTTGCCAATAAAAGATTAAAAAATCATGTTTATTCGTCGGAAAGGAAGAAGACGTGATATATATTTCAAAATGTGGAATTTCACGTATTAGAAACCATGTTTTCCCTCAGACGGCATCGCCACACATATTCAATCAATATTTTAACTACTCTTCTGAAATTTCCCATAAAAGATTAAAAAATCGTGGTTATTAGACGCAAAGGAAGGAGACATGATATTTATTTGAAAATGTAGAATTTCACGTATTAGAAACTGTTTTCTCTCAGACGACATCGCCACACATATTCAATCAATAATATTTTAGCAACTCTTCTGAAATTTCCCATAAAAGATTAAAAAATCGTGTTTATTCGTCGGAAAGGAAGGAGACGTGATATATATTTCAAAATGTGGAATTTCACATATTAGAAACTATGTTTTCCCTCAGACGGCATCGCCACACATATTCAATCAATAATATTTTAACAACTCTTCTGAAATTTCCTATAAAAGATTAAAAAATCGTGTTTATTCGACGCAAAGGAAGGAGGCGTGATATTTACTTCAAAATGTAGAATTTCACGTATTAGAAACCATGTTTTCTCTCAGACGGTATTGCCACACATATTCAATCAATAATATTTCAACAACTCTTCTGAAATTTCCCATAAAAGATAAAAAAATCGTGTTTATTTGACGCAAAGGATGGAGGCGTGATATTTATTTGAAAATGGAGAATTTCACGTATTAGGAGCGTGGATATTAGCAAAGGAAAGGTGGATTGATGGTGGAAGAAATGGTCGTGGAGGAACGTGCAGCGGCGGCGTGGTCGTGAGCATGAGACTCGCGATTTCGCTAGCAAGCAGATCGTATGCCGAGGCACGTCTGGGGCACATAGGCCGTGGAAAAGAACCCCGATGAGGTCCATACAACGTAGCAGACCACGATGCAATAACGCGCGTTGCGCGACGTTGGCGACAACGCGCCGGCAAATTGTATGCACGCTCTGGTACATTGTTTGCGGCCCAGCATTCGAGACGGCCAGCCATGAGCTACGGTTCGCCAACACCATGACGATTGCTCGGGTCTCGCGATTGGTAGGAAGCGACTTCTCTTCTGTTTACAGCGCTTCTTACAGTACGTGACAAAATGATAGCACATCCTGTGATTCCCTCTCTCCATCCTGTTTCCAGTATTCCTTCAGACTAACGCGAATTTTACATTCGTACTTTTATATAACGTGTTCTTCTCTTAGTAATATGGAAACGAAGTATACTTAATTTACAGTTTAATCCATAAATTTCACTTGTTTATCGCAACCTATGATTTTGTTACTGTTTCAGTGTTTCTTCAGACTAACGCGATATATGCGAATTTTACATTTCTACTTTTATATAATGTATTCTTTCCTTAGTAATATGGAAACGAATTATACTTAATTTACAGTTTAATCCATAAATTTCAGTTGTTTATCACAACCTATGATTTTGTTACTGTTTCAGTGTTTCTTTAGTTTAATAATGTATATGTAAGTGTTAGGTAAGCAGTGATATTTGATGTACACCTCTTTTTATACTAAACTTACCTACTGAACCTACTAAAAAATATAAAAGAGAAAGTGTCAAAATATTAATTTTATTCGTATTAGAAGAAAAATCGTGGAAGCTAGTAATCAAAACGACAATGTTGAATCTATAATTTTCAATAAAAATTTGGAAATTGTATATTTAGGTGATGGTAGATTTAGTTTTAATAATCTAGAAGAAGATTAACCGTAGTTTATGTTTCTTTTTCTATAAGTTTCAGTTATTTATGTGAAAAATATAAAACGATAGCACAAACTATGATTTTCTTCTGCTTCTGGTGTTTCTTCAGACTAATGTAATATATGCAAATATCATATTTCTACTTTTATAATATATACTTCTTCCTTAGTAATACATAAAAGAATTAACTGTAGTTTACAATTTCTTTAAATAAAGTTTATCTATTTATCTGAAAACTGATAACAGATTTCTAACATACTTTAATATACTAAATTCGAATTTGGTAGGAAAAATTGTCTATTATGTTAAGTCTACGAGACAAATAAACGAAAACTGTTAATTTCAGCTACAATTACAAAAAATTGAAGTTATGATCATATGATTCTCTTTAATAAGTTTCGAATTTAGTTGGAAAACAAAAACTTACAGGCTATGCTATTACATTATCAACTTTTATCGTAATTGTAACATGTAGAATATGATAATCTGATGTAAGTTTTGTCTGAAAATTCTGAATAGCGAAGAATATTTTAACACATTTTTTAATGAATTAAAATGAATTATTAATGATTCTGCGAGTGTCAATTAAGATTGGTTCATAACATCCAGTAATATATCAAAATAGAACATAACAATTTCAAAATGAAATAGAAGAAATAATTTATATATTATTTATGCTCTAATTATTTATTTAATAATTATTTATGAACAAAATAAGTATCCCGTGTATTCCCAAGAACTCTTCTCATTGTCACACAGTTTCATTGCCATAAATTATCAATTATTTCATACGCTCACACTATAAGATAAATAGACATATAACGCAAAGTATCGATCTTGTCAAAATTTACCAAAAACTACGAGACCAATTATTTTGACTTATATTATACACCTATACTATAGTTTCCAAAGCTAAATTTAACAACTTCGTTACTTTTAGTTTAACGTCATAACCTATAATGACCAACTACATATATTTTACACGAATAAAGATAATCGTAGCGGAACGAGGGAGACGAATAAGTATAAACAATTATCCCGAATGAAAGTAAGTCTAAATTTTGCCAAAAGAAACTTAGTTCCAGCGCTAATACCGATATCAAAGGAACTCGTAATCATGACGAGACCAAAGTAAATCCGCGTGCAAAGCAGAATCAATGAAACCACCACTTTGCAACCCTTCCATGGCCCCCGCTGGAAATACGTGATTTGGCAAGAATGTGACAGAGCGGTAGAAAATTTCGGAGCCGTACACGATTAAGCTTGTTTCGGAACGAGAGGCATCCGAAAGAAGCAAAAGGGCCAGGTGATTAAAGGATCGGACGCGCGTGTTCATCGTGGACTGTAGTTTAGAGAGAAAGGGGGAAAAAAGTCAGTACATCAAAATCGCATCTGGCAAAGGTGAAGGCGAAGGCGGATTGTAGGCCTGCATTGTCGAGGAGTGTGCATTGTAGCCGACGGCTGAAAGTTAAGTGCCGCCAAAGGAAGGCGGAGGAAAAAGGAGAAGAAAAGAGGGTAAGAAGACGGGAGGAAGGTGAGTTTCGGAGTTGTGCGCATTCCCGAGGAGCCCGCAGGACGATCGCTGGATCACTCGAGTACACTTCCTGGGCCCCATTGTCGTTTCAACGCCATTCATCGGCGTGCCAGTGGACCCCACACGGTGATTCCGACGCTAAGACGGGCCTGGTACCTTCGAAAAAATACCTATACCTACCTGGACTAAGAAGCGGCGCAAAACGCGTGAAAGCAAATGGCGCACGAGATCTTTTTCCAAAGCCTAACCAACGGATCCCGAGGACCTCTCCGTCTAATGAACCGCCCCCGAGTTTACCCGAATTTCCAACCGATTCCCGACCGATTTCACGCCGGCTTTCACACGGTCACGCTTCGTCCAACTCCGTGCGATCTGCAATCCCGACAATTTTCCACCGGTTAGTCCACCTAACGCCTGTCACGGGTCTCTCTCTCTCGTCTGACACTTGACCGATCTGAGAAACAAATTAGACTACGCGCCTTTAGTTCCATTCGAATCTCGATCAAACAGAGATCCTCTAGGACAGGGAACAGTGCCAGCGGACAATTTGGCAGGATTAACAAGGTAGAAGAAAAGGAGATGCTCCGAGGGATACATCGGCTCCCAATTCCCTGATTCACGACTGTGTCGGGCCCCGTAAAGCCATCAAACCTGGCAAATATTTGGTTTGGAGGAGAGAAGGAGGACAGAAGCGAGAGAGGAAGGCGCGTTGGCGGGGCCCTAAACTCGGCATAGGCACGAGACCCCCTTAATGAAATTACAGGGGGGGCGCTGCCGGCCAATTAGCGTGAGAATGTCGAGCGGCGGTGGTGTTAGGGGGTGTCGGATAGAGGATGCAGCCTAGTCGGCGAGAAAAGGAAGGTCGGGGACCGAGGGAGAGGCCCGATCTTCCGAGGCTATCTTCGTCGTTTCGTTAGGACCTACCTGAGTAGCCCCGGGGACTCATCGTCGGGACCAAACACGACGGTTTTCGGGTCCCGAGAGTGCCTTATTCCTCGGTGTTGTATGTGGCTATTGAGTTGTCGGGCCCGCGGGGGACACATACCGAAACCTCGTGAAACACGATCGGACACGGATGCACACGAGCACGCAAACAAACAGAACTATTCTTCTATAGGCAGGCCAGCCACACCGGTATCCGATTGATCTCTTTCCCCCCCTCGCACCACCTCCGGGGTTCTCCCCTCGTCTTTTCCTTCTATTTCTCTTTCCACCCTCCCTAAGTGGACACCGTGATAATTTAACTCTCGATTTCTTTCGGCTACATACTCACGAGCTGTTTAGATTTGTTGGCCGAGTCCGAATCAATTTACAACGCGCTTTTGCCAGCTAAAGCGATGCTTCCCCGAGGCGGACCGATTTTCATGCTGGCTTTTGGCACGGGTCCCACCGGGTACTCTACTCCTTCGCCAAATTTTGCGCCGGCTTGTCCAGTGATTGATGGTTCCAGTCTTACGGTAGTTACCAATCTTCCGTCTTTTAATTTAATCCCGAATTTCGCCGAGCAATCTTTTTCAAATTTTTCCCTCGTTTCGTGGTTTATTCTCTTCGTTCCTTTTTTTGATTTTCGAGGTTTGTTCAAATTTTTTTTTTTTTATGTATATAGGACAGTATTTCATAAGGTTTCGGATGGTTTTGGTAATGTATTAATTTTCTTTTTTTAATTTATCTATTTGGGTTAATTATAAAGATTGCATTAGTTAAATAATTAGTCAGAAAATTCTAAACTTTGTTAATTA
>NIJG01000152.1:105008-115980 GCA_002201625.1 Euglossa dilemma
TCTCGCACAATTAATATCAGGAAGACGTATATTTGACGAATAACTTATCACATATCTGAACTATTTCAAGAAAGACAGCAATCCTGCATCCTCTCCTTTCATTTCATCTCCCAGTTAATTTACAATTTGTTTCAAGAAATATTGGATTTGATTACGATTTCGTATTGATCATATCCGAATCTAAGAGAAACCTATACTACTGTCACGTCGTTATATCATTCGTAAACATCTCGTGCAGTCTTCCTGATCCTGCAAATTAGACCATCGACACTTTGTCTGTCAACCGTATCTAACTAAATTCGTCGTATAGCAGTGCAATTATTATTACACGCGCGTACTATATTTAGCCGAGACCTGACAGGTCGGTAGTTGTACGGTTAAAAGAGCATAGAGCTGAAAGGAGGAGGGAGGGCCGGAGGCGGGAGAGGCTGATAACTCGGAGGAGCGTGAAAAGCAGTTAACCCCCGGTAAGAGTGGGCCACGTTCCATCGCGCTCCGAACGATATCGAGCCTCGTAATCTCGATCCGGTTTAAACAGAAAAAATGTCACGGTCCCCGGGACTAGCCTAAGGGCGGGACGTGAAGCTATGCCGTTCTCTCGCGAGGGTGCCGTGCCACTTTCCCACCCTTCTTCGCCTTCCTCTTCGTCGCGCCGCGCTCGCACGGGAACTAGCATAAATGCGTTTACTGCGACAAAAGCTAACCATTCTGACTCCCACCATCCTCCTCGCCTTTCTCGCGCTTTACATCGCCTCCTCGCCTCTCTACGCTCCTAAAAGCGGCCACTTTGACTGGTTTTCGGGTCCCGTCTATATCTGATCGCTCGGCAGACGGGGAGAGAAAAGGAGACAGTGTAAGAGAGGGAGAGATAGAGATGGGAAAAAGAAGAAAAAACCGGTAAAATCATGATGTTGTCAGCCCCAGAAGGCGGCTACCCACAAAGCTCCAAGGTGGCCCTTTAGTTAGGAGGGGGATCCGGGGCCTGCGCCACGGGGGTCTGGCCAAAGCTAATAGAGAAATCACCCTGGCGCTGATACTTCCCACTATTGGTAACGCCGTTTCGACGAGCTGTACCAATGAGAGGGCCTACCTCCTACGAGCCTCGTAAATCCAAGGCTTATACGGTTCGAACCGAACTCGGGCCCCTCTGCCACCCCATCGCCCCTGTCCTTTTTCCTCATTCACCGACACCACGAGTCTACTTTTCAATCGGCCAGCCTCCATTGCTCACCCGAATCGATCGTTTGTCAGATCTAATACGCGGAATAATCGATGTTGTGATTCGACGAGTTTCCGATCATTTGTTATCGGACAATTAGGTAGGCTGCGTTCGGCCGACGCTAAGCTGTCAGATTGAAGAATCATGCCACGGTAACTGTTAGGATTGATTCTACGTATAATAGTTTCTTTGCTACCAGCTCATCGAGGTGTCAGTGGTTCCTTTTTTCGCTGTTCGTTTCTTTGTTGAGTTATAATTGGATACTTTGCAGATTTCGTTTAGGATGGTTGCTCTTAATGGTGTTTACGTTAGAGTAATTGTGTTCCAATTTTTACATAAATACAGTAGGAGCATATACATGATATTGACAATATATCGTTCGAGAACGTTACAGGATTCTCCGTTTTCGAAAGGATTCTCGAGGTTTTTGGGAGATCATCAAACATCAAGTTTTACTGTGCTTCTATTTTCACGAAAGATCGAGGATACATGTTAAAGAAATGGAATTAATAGACCAGAGTATTATCAGACTTTAGAAATGACAGATAGAAACCAGACAGATAGAAATGAACCAGTTATACATTGAAGAATGATGGGCAAATTATTTTCAGATTATTTTTGGGAGCATTTATGTTTATCTTTCTCTAATTCCTTTTATGGTATTAATTAAAGCGATATAATGAAAATAAATAATTACCATCTTATATTAACAAAAATCAGCAGTACTTTTTCCAAAAGTAGATGTATATTGTTAGCAAGTTTTGATTCCTTTTCTAATTCTAGTATTAAAAAAATATTAATAAATTGTCACGAGATACTGTCAAATTATTAATTCGTTCACTGTCATACAGTTAGCAGTACTAAATATTTGTACAAATTTCAAAAACTTTAATGAATCGTAAAATATATTTAATTAGTTTCTATTTTTAAAAATTATATGTCGTTGAAATTAACTATGATACAGTTTCATTTGGTTATTACCTATTATTAATAAATAAATATCACTAAAGAGTTCGCATAGATGTCAGCAGTGGTCAGTATTCAAGTTACCAGTATCACTATAGTTACCCTATATCCTGTACACTATAGTTAGTATAACTGGTTATGCCAGAATTAGCAAAAAAAATATTTAATCTGAATGAATGATAATTTCGATATCATTGTTATGAGAATAATCTAAAGAAATGAATGCACCATAATACATATTTTACACTAGAACTACGATGAAAATGAAAATTGATTTCGAACATTTTATTTTCGCGATTGTTGAAAATATTCCGCTGTTTTTGGTAAAACTTATGTCGATACTTTATTAAAATAGGGTCACGATTACGTATGTTCTTTCATTTTCATTATATCGTATTAATTAATACCAATTGCATGCACTGTATTTAGGTATACATTACAAACCAGTAGCTCTAGTGTTAATTAAGTTTCATCCTAATTAATAGATCGACCACTATAACGTACTGATGGAAAATGAGATATTTTATAGTAGTTAATATTAATAAATAATATTAATCTAGTAGTTAAATTAATATTTACGGACCTTCGATATCGTTAATGAATTTCTTCACAACTCTAATCTTACTACCCTATACACATATTAATTTACGACGAATATTAGATCTCGTCACGATGAAAAAGATCATCCTAACATTAGGAACAAGATACAGCATTGGTGGAGAATTCTACGTCAATAAAATATTTTATCTCCTAGCATGTGTACTCGTCATTTTGCGAACCAATAACGATAGACTAGGGACAAACAGTTCTACGCGAGTAGAACGAATTAGCATAAACACATCTTCAACAGGTACTCGTGGAATGACGTCGTTGCTTCTATCGACGAATGCGTATTTCTACGCCTATGTTCGATTTGACGACTTTCAAGTTGGTACTAAAGTACAAGGTAGGACGAGATTATGGCAATTCGAGGTTTCCTGATGTAAATTTCACTCGGTAAGAATTATACGCTGACGCTATGAGAGGACCGCGGACAGTTTCCTTAGGGTCAAATGATATGTTGATATCAGAAGTTGGTTGCAATGGTGGTGAAAGGTTGGGGTATAATTCTCATTGGACATGGTTTATACCCGGAAGCTTAGAATTCTAACAACCACTATGTATGTTGGACCATGATCGTGAAAGCTTGAGATCCTTTATGCAGGCCCTTACAGTTGGTACTAAATTATCCAAATACTTCTTGATAACTGTATTTTTATCGTGCATAACAAGAAAATGATGTATCAAATATATCAACAGTAAACGTATTGTTAAACAAGGAAGTCCTCTATAATTGATTTATTGAGACATCCAGGATAAGAAATTGTTAAATAATTGAAAGCAATGTTATCCCTTTAAGAGTCTTAGTCTTCCATAATTAACTGATATATCACTAAGTGTCTATTATTAAATAATAATACAAATATCGTAAATTAATCGAAATAAATTAATATAAGGTAAGACATAAGTTAAAAAATAGGTTTATAGAAAATAATAAAAATAAGTTCAAATAAGTTAAATAAGAAACATGCGATATAATGAAAATTTGTATTAATTAAATACTATAGAAATATGTTTCATAATATTACCATATTTTACATATAGTTTTCTGCGAAGATAAGGATAAAATCACATAATGCAATATCTTTGGAAAATCTTATTTCTCTATGATTTAACATTTTTTTAACGAAAAATTTATTACTTCATCATCGTATATGGATTAATTAAGACCTCCAATTAAGATCTAAAATATTCTCTATCGTTTCAGAAAAATACCTTAGATACCTAATTTTACCTTATGTACCCCGCTATATAAAAATTAATATTGCAATTAAAATTGAAAATAAGTTAAAATTACAAGCGTTATGAAATAATTGTACGTTATTAAATTATTATAAAATTATTTAACGGTATTAAATAATTAATAAATATACGCTTACCCGTTCAACTAAAACCTATATTCACGTAACATTTAACGAGAGGGGAATCGAAATGGGCATAAAACGGGAAATAAAGTTGGGGAGAGTCGATCGCTTTGAAGCTTTAACGAGCCGTCAATTGGGGGCGAAGGGTAAGTGACACATCGGAGCGCGCGAGAGAGAAATGTATCGTGAGGCTGATGGCGGCTGAGAGCCGTGAAAAATTAAGGGCGTGCGACGACGTGATTTGTGGCCGCAAGCAAGCTACAAGAGCGAACGTTTGTTGGTGCCGCCACGCACCGTGGTCCCTTTACACGCAAGTGCATGCCTACCTTGGCGCAGCGGTAAGTGCATCAGTAACAAGGACACTTTACATGAGCGTAATGTGTTGTCAAACACTTGACACCGCTGGTGGACACGTGAGTTTCAGTTCAACGCCTTCCAACTCCTGCCAACTGACGTCGCTATTAATTTCTTTGACATATTTAGTAGGGGAGAACGCGAGAATATGCGCCACTTTCGTATTCTCAAATTCTTTATTCGAACTTTCCTCTAGGCGAAAATGGTAGTTTACAGGCGCGAGCTGACGTATCAAGCACGTTTTAGCCTGAAAATTTAACTGGTTTGAGTAATTACCGGACTGAGGTTGAAAACGTGAACCAGTTTTACTATTTTTGAGGAAAGGATACGAAATTGTAGTTTATAATCTCGACTATTTTGCTTTATATGTATAGTTATTACGTCTAAATTTCAAAATTATTTGAACAAAGGAACATTAAAAAATATGAATGTAACATAAAAGACACTACAAAATACAAAGGTAACAAAAATGACAAGTCATCGAGCAATGCTAATACGCTGGATTAGAGTGCAAACTCGTTCAAACGTATTTACATAACGATTTCGTAATAAATGATAATTCATCAAACACAAATGCAACTCCATAAATAAATTATTTATAATAACGTAACACTAGTGCTAATAATCTCTGATACGTACCTAAACATGCATACATGAATAACAATAATCCAAATGGCACGATGAAAATTAATTAAAACTTTGCGGAAAAAGGTCGCACATTTTGAGTAACTGCAAAAATTTTTTAAAATAAATGTAGCGTTGATATTTTTCTAATAAGCGAACCTTCCTGAGACCTTAATTTAACACACGACAAAGTTCCGTTGAAAAAATAAAATAAATCGAAACAATGCGATGTAAATAAGAAACGACGAAGTAACGCGAGCATTCGTCAGGAAGGAACAAACAATTTTTCGAAACTCCAGTTTCCCAAGAGACGACGGCAACTCGCGAGCGGCATAAAGAACCCGAAATGTCAAAATCACGGAGAAAACATACGATTTCCACGGGCTGGATTGCATCGGCGAGGTAAAAAAGCGGCGAACGTGGGAAAGCAAAGTAGCGAACATCTCTGAAAGCCGGCTCCTCTGGTTTTTTGATCTGGCTCGAATGAATGAGAGATACGAGGCTCGCCTACGGCTACCAGGGCCATGTTCATTGAGCTCCCACCTCATTCTATTTTCGAGGGTTGAAGAGCACGAGAACGGGCAAAAAGGAGAAAACAGAGTGGAAGGAGGTGGAACAAAGCAACAAGAAGAATCAACAGCAACCTCAGCAGCAGAAGCAGCGGGATAAGAAGCTGGAAAAAGGAAAGCAGCGGAGAGAAGAGCCAAAGCTCTCCTCTCTCTGGCCTGTTGGTTCGGTCTGGACTGTTTCTGGTGTCGCGTTACCATGGACTCCACAAAGGATCGCGCATGATTCTTATCTGAGTATCGCCTAACTTGTTAACATACCTAACCTGCCTGAGGAGCTCACGGAGGATTCACCCGGCACCTCGGGACAACTCAATTCCACCCAGTCCTTGTCTCTCCACCGTGAACCACCGCTCTTTCACCCTCTGTCTCCCTCTCGCCTACTGATTCCACCTCTTCCCTTCCTCCCTCTCACTCGTCTCCTCTCCTTTCCGCCGCCTATTCCCGTTTTTAATGGTGCTGAGTTAAGATAACGACCTTGTACGCATTTGGACGCTTATGCTCCGTTTATATCGACCGACCGGGCCTAGATCGGCCATCTGCTAATGCACCGCACGCAAAAGACGAATGGAGAAGGTCCCCGGGACATGAATATTTATCTGTTCCGATTGGAGAAGCACTTTTGCCAAAGGAAAGGTGCCGTGCTTAAATACCGTTCGCCGGCCCCGACCAAAGTCCCGTATTCGAGGCTTTCACGCGGTCTCCAGCTCCTCTCGATACGCCACTTTCGATCCTGTTGCGCCTCGCGATTACCGTTCACAGAACGCAGATAGACCGGGAGACGCGATTAAGGGTTACTCGAATTTATTTAAATGCAATTTCACCCAAGTGCGTCGTGAGTTCTCTTAATCGACGGTTAATCGAATCTCGAATTTCTTTAGGACCCAGGCGTGGTTTGGGTGATCAGGGGAGAAGAGGCCAGGGGAGGCGATGGGAAGATGAATTTATTTGTTACCTTATTGTCTTATTAATTTATTTTTCTGCATTGTATCGTGTCGTTGGATTGTGAATTTCTATTTTTTTTTTTAATTTATCAAACCGATATGTGACTAAATTATTAATTTGTTGAATTCCAAATTGGAGATGTTTCTAAAAAACGAGCTCTAAATCAATATGGAAAATCGAGTAAATCGTGTCAGAAGTTTCAGTTTTAATGGAGCCTGAAAGCTCTCTATTTATTTTAATTATACAATTGGAATGTTAAGTTTATATTTTTGGGGTATAATTTTAGTCATAGTCACGCGATAATTTATTAATGACGATTCGCAAGCGAAAAAGAATCGCAATTACAATAGTGAATCTTATAATTATTCGTAGATATAATTGATAATAGTAATAATTAATAAAAATAAAATTTAATAGCAGAATTGGATATAGTAAAATCGAAAAATACAAGTATCGAAAAACCATAATGCGAGTAAAATTTGAGATTTACAATTTAAGAGGTGAAAAGCGGAATTTACTAAAATTTACTAATTTTTATTAAATTAATGCAACGGCTTAAAAACTTTTATTAAATCAGTATCAAAATTTTGGTACCAAATCGAAAGATACACGTATCGAAAATAATATCTCAAATTGAATTAAACCACAGAAGAACAGCTAATGAGCGAAAGTACAGATACGAAGCTTTACAAATAAAAAAAATTTTTATTAAATCAATGTAAAATTGGAGATTACATTTCTATCGAAAATAAAATCTCAAATGGAATTGGGGTATCCATTTAAGAAGGTAGAATAAGTAAACACAGAGGTTTCATTCACCAGGTCTGTTCAATTCCAAGTAAATAACCGCGAAGTAATTCCCACGGTGAAATTAAGGCGAAAGTGAAAGAAAATTAGGGTATCAGGACGCAAGGAGCTCGGAGTAGAAGGTATACGCGTCTAATTTCGGGGCCAGGGAGCGGAAGCCCTGATCAAATGTCAAACGGAGGCGCCGCGATGCACGTCCGCGACGAAAAAGGTTGCTGGCCGCGTAGGACGAAACGTAAGTCGAGGTAGACAAGACTGATAACGTTCACGAGGGATAAAGCCCGGCGAGTTTACGCTCGTTAAAATGTCGCCGGTGGACAGAACGAGTAAGTCATCCTCGGTTTATGCTAATCTCGCTGCCGGCTAGGCCCCACGGTCAATAAATTCCGGAAAAATATGCCCCAATTACCGAAATGACTCATCAAGTAATTGCGCATAAAACAAACCGCCCCGCAGGAGATGGCCACGCCACGATAACGGGGTTGCCTTTGCATTCGGAGCACACACGGGACCAAATAAGAACGTAGATAAGGCATACTTTCCCAAGGCGCTCGGAACGATCGACCAGATTTACTGTAACCGTGTCGGAATTTGGGCAAACCTCGCTTCTGCTACGATGTATCGTTTTATTGCACTCGCTCGTAATGGAAGACGCTTTGGAATAGCTGGAATACCGAATCGACTAATTTCATCCTTGTGTCGGTAGCCAACACCCTCCACGTTTCATGTTCGTGTCCTAAATCTGCGGTATTTAAGTACTTAGGTACTCTTATGGTCACTATATTCGTGTATCTTATCATTGTTACAATCGTATGTAGCAAATAAGAAGTAATCAAGAGATTTATTTTTAGAATCATTTTTTCCGTGGTGGATTAGACATTCGTCTCTTTAGGCCTTTGTTTGTATGAAAAGAAATATTTAAATTATTAAATGCGATGTAGGAAAATTGGAACATTTTATATTTGTAAGATTGACATTGAGAGGCTATGGGTGTATATTAGATACTTGCATGATGCTTTCTTCTTCACGAGTAATTTTGGGTTGAGGATTCGTTCGTAGTAATTATTAAGTCCATTACTACGATAGAATATTAATTTCATTAATTTTCCAAATCCGTTGATTTCCTATCTAATTTTTTTATTATTCTAAAAAAAATATCCAGGAATCTCAGTCGTTGAATAAATATATAGTCTACTCTACCGTCTAATTTTACCGGGTCTCTGATAAAATTCTAAACTCAAATATTAAAAGAGAATATATGAAACATCAAATTTAAATTATTAAAATTTTTTAATGTTGTAATATTTGTAATATTTTAAATGAAGTTGTGCAAAAGGATGCCCAAAAAATCGACAAGATATTGACATAAGAACGGAACAAATTGTCGCTTTAATATTATTACTTTGTCCATATATTATTAAGGTTTTAAAATTGGTATAAAATTAATTCATTAAGAAGTATTGTCACAGTGGGTTCGATGATTTTGACAGATGTGCCAAATCATACGATCCACTTGGTTAGTCCTTGTAACTCTTTTGACATCACTGTGTTACAATGTAGAATTTTCGCACATATTGAATATGCTCCATTAAATTACACGTGTTACAGAAAGATTTGTGAAAGACAATAAATAAAACACACTTAAACTCGAAGCAGGTAAGCTATGAATGAATCGATAGTCGAATGTTTCGAGTAGATTTACGTCTAAAACCCCTCAACATCTTCCTTTTTCCAGCATCCTTGTAAGCATGGTTGCACATCTCCAAGGGTGTTATACTTGTAAATATAACAAATAACATTAGATTCGTTTAAAAAATTTGACAAGACGGCGATAAAATTGCGCGTGTTACTCGCAAACATACACCCTCAACAATAGATACTATATTAATTGCGAATATTCAAGTTCTTATTCGCAAAAGATAATTAAGTCGCATTAAGATTCGTCGTACAATTAATTTTTAAACAAAAAACAACGACACACGAGTTACACGATCAGGACGAAGTCGATAGGAGCGAAGCACGCGTGAAAATCGAGGCGTTTGATTTTCAATAACCCACGTGAAAATTGCAAGCTCCCAGAAAGAGTCTCCACCGTGTCAGCTGGCGAAACTACCTCAATACTTAATCGGTATCGAAGGTTTCTACGTTAACGTCATCGAGCGAGCACAAAGCCACCTTCCCTTTCGATAAAACCGTCTATCCTCTCCTCTAATCTCAATCACCAGTCTCGCGGTCGAAAAATCGAAGTCGAAACGAATCACCGTCTGCATCGAGTTAATTCGTTCAACTACACCCGATACCTCTACCGCGTATCTCCATCGAGTTACCCATCTATCTGCTATTCGACTCGTGCCACAGGTCGTCTCAACCACGTTGCATGCACCTTTACGGTAGCGTGGAGGCTACTTTTATGCAGAGAAATACCAAGAGACGCGATTCACCGCGTCAAGCAGAGGGACGTATAAATTAGATTTCGCGATAACACAATAAATTGCACCGAATGCATGTAAACGTCCGGGCGTTAGTTGGCAGCGCGATATTTCACGTTCGTTCACGGGATGGCGCATGCGCGACGCCGGTGCTGGGCCCGTGTATACGAATGGGTAATAAACAGCGCACGATTCCCGAATCGAGTGATTTAAAATTTCATAAAAGCGGCTGTGGTAGCGCGGTTAGACGGCGTGGTACAATGTGTAGAGAAGGCTGAAGGCTATCCACGGCGCGGCAGGGCGATGGTAGTGCGAGAAGCTAAATAAATCGTGGGAAAGGCCCGCGGCTACTAGAACTTTTATGGCCGATCGTTTGCTGGTGGCGCGCGAGGAGACCCGCGAGGCGGCACCGATTTACCAACTCGCTTCCACGAAAACCGATCGCCGGCTACTTATTGCGTTTATTCAGCCCATTGCCTTGTGCGACGTTACGGATTGTCAGGGGGCGTGTCTAAGGCTGTTTGCTAACGGTGCTCCTTTTTTGCCGCGGCGATACCACGTCCGTGTCCGCGCGCGGATTTTCTTCGCACGGACTTTCGACTTTCGCGGGTATCGCCCGGGATTCTCGCGGCTAGAAAATACGATTCACGCGTTTCACTGAGACCGGCCTGCTGCGCGCCGGTTTCAAATCAAACAAAGTGGACCCCGGCAGTTTTGCATAACGCGTCGCGACGGCTAGCTTTCTTCCAGGTGTCCCGCGAGCTGACACTGCCGGAAGAGCGGACGCAGGAAACGCGATGGTATTGCCACATAGCGATCGCTTTTTCCACGCTTCCGACAGTTTCCTCGTAGATAATCGGAAGGAATTTTGTTCTCTTTGTTTATACCTATGGTACGATATGGTATAACATAAATTCTTAGGGTATATTAAAATGTAATATAATAAATGTTATAATCTACGTGTCTCTATTTGTGATGAATATGTATTATGAGTTACGAGCATGTTGCATATGGCCAGCTGTATTTGGTATAAATGTTTAATATATATTGTATACATTTTGTACATTATATGTTATGTTAGGACTATACATATATTAC